>VZTJ01003517.1:66104-96794 GCA_013397795.1 Orthonyx spaldingii
CTGCCCTGCCCTGCCCTGTCCTGCCCTGCGCTGCCCTACCCTGCCCGGCCCTGCGCTGCCCTACCCTGCCCTGCCCTGCCCTGCGCTGCCCTACCCTGCCCGGCCCTGCCCTGCCCTGCCCTGCCCGGCCCTGCCCTGCCCTGCCCTGCGGGGCGGGGGCCGCCGGCGGGGATGGGGTGTCGCGACCCCCGGGCAGTGCCGGGTCCGGGGGAGCGGCACCGAGCCCCGTGCTGGGCCGGGTCTGGCTGACGGCCGCGGTTCGCCCGCAGAACGACATCTCCGAGCGGGAGCAGCGCTGGGGAGCCAAAACCATCGAGGGCTCCGGCCGCGCCGGGCACATCGAGTGAGTGCGGCGGGGAGAAGCGGGACGGGGACGCGGGGCACCGGCCCTGCGGGGAGAGAACGAGCCCTGCCGGGGCTGGGGACGGAAAGCCGGGGTGTAGCCCTGAGGCGAGAGCGGGGCTGGATGTCCTCCCGGAGCCCATGGCTCTGGTCCCTCGCCAGACCCCGGGGTGCCCCCTCGGGCACGGCACGGCACGGTGGCAGCGGGTCCTGCGTGTGCGTCCTGCTGCGTGCTGGGCTTTGGTTGGTGCGGGGCACAGGGATGCTCCAGCAAGCTGCACGGCGCTGCAAAACGCCACTGTGCCCGGCCCTGTCTCTGTCTCCAGCATCCATCAGCTGAGGAACAAGGTATCAGAGGAACACGAGGTCATCAAGAAGAAGGAACTGGAGACTGGCCCCAAGGCATCCTACGGCTATGGAGGCAAATTTGGAACAGAGCGAGACCGAATGGATAAGGTAACAGCTGTGGAAGGCTTCCTTGAGCCTCAGTGGAAAAGTGCTTTTTTGATAAGGGAAGGGGCATCCCTGTTTTCTGGCCTGACCCTGAAGGGTGAGAATGCAGAGTTTGCATGGCTGCTCAGATTCACACATGTCCAGCTAGCCCATAATCTGTCTGCAGGATCTGTTTGAATTGATTTGTGTAACTCGTCTCTACAATTTCTTTGCAATGCTCCCCTTAGCTGTGAAGGACTTTCTGTGGCTGTTCAAGCCTGATGCATAACAATTATATCTGGTGCTTCCCTATTTGTGCTTGGAGAACTAATGTATAATAATTCCCTCCTCATATTCTCCATTACAGACCTCATATCTCTCTGAGATAAAGCCCTCGACATGTCTGGTCTATGTTTTGTGATAATCATTATCATCATGCATCTTCCTGCACTTTCAGCATTTAATACTTCTTTTTCAGAAGTGAGATGATTCGATTGCAGTAGAGTTCAGTAGGTGTGGTCACTGTGGGGTTGAACAATACCAGGATGGCAGGGTGAGAAACAGACTGTCCTGAAAAATTCCCTGCTCTGCCTGATGCAGGTGTTGTAGTCAGGAACTGCACACGCTCCTCAGGAGAAGGGACAGAAGCTGAACACTTGCAGCATCCTGGTGAAACTTCTTGGACAAAGGCCAAGAAGTTGCTCAGCATAAACACCCTCAGTCTGGTCTGGCAGAGTCTGAGCACAGCTGTTCCATTTTGGCGTGGAGTGTCTGTGGTTCCTGGCCAAAGCACCTGCGGCAGGGAGGGCAGGATCCTAGTCTGGTCTGTGGCCAGGTTTGCTGCTTTCACTGTCAGGTACAGAAACAGGGAATGGTGCCATTCCTCTGCCTGGAGTGCTCAGCTGTGTGTGCCTATCTGCACTTTTCTCTTGTGTCCCCTGTGATTATCCACCATGCAACTCCACCAGCACCTGAGAGCAGCTGGTGTTCGGCACCCCACACTTTGATCAGTGAGCTGGCAGTGGGGGTGGGTTGTGAGATGACAGCCCTTGAGGCTCCTCCCAGGCCTCAGAGCAGAGCTGGTGCTGGCAAAGGCCACGTGGAGGGCATGGCCACCCTTGGCACAGTCAGCTGGGACCCGTTTCCCTGCGGCTGCGAGCATGTCGGCAGCACATCAAAGCAGCTGTGGTGCCTCTGTCTGTCCACCACGGATGTTCATGTCACACTGTCTGTCCTCTCAGTGTGCCGTAGGACACGAATACGTTGCCGATGTCGGGAAGCACTCCTCCCAGACAGATGCAGCCCAGGGCTTTGGCGGCAAGTTTGGAGTCCAGCGGGACCGAGCCGACAAGGTGCGTTGGACAGTGCAGCTGAAATGTGTCCCTGTGGCCGGTGCTGCCCCTAAAGCACGGCTGCATGCCAGACCGTGGCTCAGTTTTCAGAGCTCAGGGCGTGCAGGGTGTGCCGTGTGCCACGGCCTCGCCGAAGCACAGCTCCCCTGTGTGCAGGGCTGGGGCCAATGACACTGTGTGGGGCTCCTGCGGAGGTGACTGGTGTGCACTGATGTGGTGGGCCTGTCCCGTCCAGGCAGAATACTGTTTGTCCAGGGGCTGTGGTGTTTGCCCCTGCATTCTGCAGCACAAGGCAGGAAGCAGGTAACAGCCTGGCCCTGGATTGACAGTCCTCCCCTTCTTATTCCAGTCAGCAGTGGGCTTTGAATACAAGGGTGAGGTGGAGAAACACTCGTCCCAGAAAGGCAAGTCCGCGGGCACATGTGGCCCCTTGATCCTGTGCCCAACTTCTCTTCTGCTCCCAGTGTCCCATGCTGTTGGCTGTGGCACAGTCTCCTGCCACTTGTTTCAGATTCCTGTTCCCAGTCTATCACCCTTGTGGCCCCATTCCCTGCTGTCCTGTCCCATCCTCATAATGTACGTCCTGCTTGTCTCTGTGCTTTGCTTTGGTGGAAACCCCATCCTGGCTGAGCAGAGGAGACACCCTACCCTGCGATGGATGGCTGGTGCTCTCTGTCCTCTCAAAGCCCTGCTTAGAACTGCTCCAGAGAAAGCCTGAGCACTGTACCACTTGAGAAGTGATTGCTGGAAAAGCAACCCTGTAAGGAAAAGGCACAGCAATGGATATGGAAACCAAACCCTATAGAGCATCCAAACTTCTGCAGAATTCTGCAGATAATTCAACAAACAGTGCAAGAATTGAAACTAAGGGTATTTTAAATGTGCTGCACCCAGGAGAAGATGAGAGGGCATGGTCTGTTGCTGTTTCAGTTAAGTGTGAGGAATACTGTGTTACCTAGGAAAGAAATGAATCAGGTTCATTTAAGAGGAAACTATAAAAGAAGGAAAATGGTTTGAGGCATTCTTGGTTGATCTTAAAATAATGAATCACATGCAGTTGTGCTGCATTAACATATTCTTGTAGACATAGAAATTCACCAGGCTGTGTGAAATCACAGAAATTGCTCAGGAAATGGAAATGTCAGAAATAGGATGTTCGGATTGCTTTTCATAAAGATGTGTCCATACTGGAAGCTTCAGCAGCAAGGTAACAGTCATAGAATCTGTGTTTACGGAAAACAGCTCTCCTAAAGATCCGTTTCATAACAGCCCCACAGGTAGATAACAGTTTAGTCACAATAAGTTTAAGAACTTTTAGGAGTTACTTAGATTAAGTGACTAAACTTCTATGAAACAGAGATCCCTTCTGGAATACAAAAAGTTCTTATGCATATTTCTCTAGATCACAGCCTCCATGGATTGGTACAGCTGAAGTTGTTGGAGAAGCCTCAACTCAGTCCCATGAAATGCAGACCTGTGAGAATAGGATCAGGGAACAGGGAGAGGTGACTCTGATTTACTTCTGAAGGGCAGGATGTGGAGACCAAGCAGGCCGGTGTCCGAACGGAGGAGTCTGCACAGCCAGGAGTCAGGATGGAGGCTGAAATGTCTCAGGAATCAGCCAGTGATAACCAGGTGGTCCTTAGAAAACAGATGAACATGGCTGAAGTCATGAATGGATCACTAGTTTGAAGATGGAGAAAGGAGAGGCACGAGGCAGCTGTGCTGTGCTCTCAGGCAATGGCCAGTGTGCCGGCGAGGAGAGCGGGAGCGTCTGCAGAGAGGGGGTTCAGCCTTGCTGGCAGTCTCCAGGCTCAGGTGCTTCCTTGTGGAAACTGAGATGCCGCTATAGCAAACGTAAGCCCTTTTGTCATTCCTGTGCTTCCAAGGCTCAGAGTCCTTACTCACAGCCCTTTCCCAAGGCTGGCAGACCACAGGCTGAAATCCTGGCTCTGCAGGTGGGTGAGGGAGTGATGCCCCGGCTGTCAGTGCCCAAGTTCTGCTTGGCTTTGCCTTTGTGGGTAACAGAGCTCCCACTGTCCTTGGCACGTCCTTTTTCTTCCTTTCCTCCTGTACCCTGCTGTGTCTCCTGGTGCCCTGACCCACATTTGCCTTGTGCCCTCTTTCCTACGGGCTCTCTCCACTCTCATCTGAGCAGAGTGCCATCCACTCTGTCCCCTCCCACCCTTCACTTTCTGTGGTGTTTTCCATAATCCCTGCTGCTGTCCCTTCTCCCTGGTGGCCCTTCCCAGTGGTGCTCCCCATCCTCTCCTCACTAGCCCCATGCTGGGGGCAGCATTTGACTCCATACATCACCTCAGATTACTCCAAGGGCTTTGGTGGCCGTTATGGAGTGGAAAGGGATAAGGTGGACAAAGCAGCCATGGGATTTGACTACAAGAGCCAGACAGAGAAGCATGAGTCTCAGAAAGGTGAGCCATGGCAGCCAGGTGAGCTGGGGAAGCTGGCTGAGGTGGGAGATCTGGGGCAGCAAGGGAAACTGAGGGAGCTGGGTGAGCTGGAGTGGCTGGGGGTGCTGGAGGAGGTGGAGAGCAGGGCTGGAGCTGAGGACTGTGCCCGCTGGGACGATGGGGCACTGTGCTTTTGCAATCTGCTACATGAATGGTGCAAAAGCTACAGAGAGCTGTTGGGAATGGGTCAGATGAGGAAAGCCATTGCACAGTGCATGGCTGCTGGAAAGAGTTCAGGCTAAAGGAAGAGGAGTAGAAGAGTTCTGTGGGCATAGGGATCTCTTGGACAGCATATCACCAAAGGAAGGGTGAAGGGGAAGTTCAGGCAGGTGCTAATAGCAGGTGATGTATGCCAGGGAGGAGGGAGGGCTGGCGTTGCAGCACCAGTGGGGAAATCTGGCCTTGTTCCATGTCTTTCTCTAAGTCCTGGGCACGGAAAACCTGTGAGAACAGCCTGAACTCACTCTGCTACCACTTGTCTCCTTCCCTCCCTTGTCTGTTCTCTTCCATGCCCTGATCTGGATCCGTGTGGCTGAAGACTATTCTGTGGGCTTTGGTGGGAAGTTTGGGGTCCAGAGGGATCGTCAGGACAAGAATGCCCTTGGCTGGGACCATCAGGAAGAAGTGCAACCCCACGCATCCCAAAGAGGTCAGGCAATGCTGCCAGAGGTGGTAGCAGTTTCCTTGGAGCACACACAGACCTCAAGTTTGTGGTTCATAGTAAGAGGTGCAGCTGCTGAAAACAGAATGTGTCCAGCAGGCTGCAGAGCAGCTGAGACACAGTGAACCCCAAAGCAGCAGGGCAGAGTAGGTGCGTGCTTGGATCAGTGGGGGACATGGAATGCGAGTCCCTGAATCAGGACTCCCAGACTCTGCTGTGCTTTCTCTGTGAGGGACATTCCTGACCATGAGCTCGTTGTAAAGGCGAGCACAGAGGAATGCCCTGGGCAAGGCGTGTTTGACTTTGCTCTACTCAGGGGGGCTGACTGGCCTCTCGCCCCCGTGCCTTGCACTCAGGTTTGGCAGCTACAGCCCTGCACAGCTGTGCCCTTAGCTGAAAGGAGGGAGGGATTAGTCCTGAAAACAACTGTCCAGAACACTTAGCTTTATCTGTATCTCATCACATGTGGAACTAGCTAGAGATAACACATGCAAACTCATTTCACACGTCACAGGATACTGAAGTCAGAGGTGCACACAAAACAAAAAAACCACTATAAAATAATATCTTTTCCATACAGACTATGCCAAGGGGTTTGGAGGCCGTTATGGGGTCCAGAAGGATAGAGTGGATAAGGTAAGACTGTTGCAGCCTGCAATTTCTTCCTCCTAATCACTGCTTTTTGCCCAGCTGAAAGAGAAGATATTCCCCAGGTGGAGGTGAGGTCCCGGTGCTCAATGCACAGCTGTGGCAAGAAGGAACTGGCCCAGGGTAAAAACTAGAGGGTGCAGAGGGATGGTGCCTGGGGAGGCTGTAGTGCAGGGAATGCCTGATGGCACTGTCTGTAACTCCTCACTTCCCTGGTGCTTGTTACCTTCTGCAGGTTTTTCACTCCTATCAAGGAGTGCCTCGTGGTCTGTTCAGGTGCAATCTTCCTACACACCTTGACAAACCCCAGCGGGGATGGGATTGGCATAGGTCAATCAGCTGTGCATGAGAAGAGGTCACCCAGTTGGCTGGTTCAGGTGTTCTGTTTGGGCTGACACCAGGCAAAGCCTCGTCTACAGCCACAGCTCAGACGGAGGCACTGGAATTAATTCTGTGCTTGGCAGGCTGCCCTGAAGGCTTGGTCAGCAAAGGGGGTCCTGCCAGTGGGTGATGATCTGCATGGATGTGGATAGCCTAGAAGATGCGAATCCTGGGGCTTTGGGACATTTGGAAGAGGCAGTGAGGGTGCCTTCCCTGAAGCCTCCTTCCCTGCTGTGGGGCACAGTGCTGTGTCTGGTACCACACCAATGTTGCTGTCCTCGGGAGCTCAAGGAAGCAGGGGAGGATATAAACACACTGAAACAACCCACATGGTTCTGTCCTTGCTGCGTGTGTAGGCTGGGCCAGCAACAAAGAGGGAATGTTGTCCTGGCCTCAGAAAAGATTAGCACTATCTGTGAATTTAACAACAGCAAATGGAGGGACATTGACAAAAGGCAATAGTCAAAAACAACATGCAAAAGCAGATGAGGACTTGGTAAGAGGGCTGTGGATCCTTTGGGAAGCAGGATGCAGAGAGGAGATAAGCAGTTCTTGTTTGGCTCAAAGTGAACGACTTTGTGCATTTTGAGAATACTGAAGCATAAACAAACATGGTAAAAATAAGGATATTTGGGCAAGTAATTAAGTTTCTGATTGCCTGGTCCTCAGGCACTGGAGAAATGCTGAATTTGCTGCACCAGAGCAGAGCATTACAGACTCTCAGGCCGCCTGAACACCCTCTTGGTAAAGTTCTGGACACTCAGTGTCTAAGGCTCACACAAAATGCAAATGCTGTCATACACACAGCATGTCCAGGTCTCTGCTGTGACTTGTGGACACCTGGTTCTGAGCCTGCAGGCTGGTTTGCCTGCTCAGGTGTGTTTTCTGCAGGGAGAGCAGGGCTGCTGTCAGAGCTCCATGGCTGCAGTGGCAGTCAGCCACCAGCCTGTTGTGACACCTGCAGCAGCACCTGGTGTAGAGTGTCAGGCTGAAAAGTGGGTCCTACCTGCTGGTTCCTTTTCGCATGAAGTAGTTGTCTCTTGAAAGCAGATAAATCCTTAAGCCCTCTCTATCTCACTTGGGTTTTCCTGCCGCCTCCCCACTGATACTGTTCGCAGGTCAGCATCTCTCCACACCTCCTGAAGCCTGCGATGCCGCAGGGGTTCACACACACACAGCCACTTGTTTCCAGCCTGTGCCACAGCACACACCCTGCAGAGAGGCAGCTGTGCATCCAGCAGGGAGGTGCTTTCAGGCCTCATGCCGCTGGGAGAGCAGGGATGGGTGCGTGGTGTCCCTGAGCCTGGGGAAGGGCGGGTGGCCAGGCATCCTGACAGGCACCCCTCAGCTCTTTGCTGTGGTACAGAGCACCCCCAGCCCTGCTGTCCTGTGCCACTGCTCAGCCTCCCCCACTGGGCTCCACAGCACCTTTCTGGCTCTCAGTGCCACCTCTCGGGCAGTGACACCTGTGTCCTTGGCTGGGGGGCAACAGGCACGTCCCCAGGGCAGGGAGGTGTCAGAAGAGGGGACTGCAGCCAACAGCCTTCCAAGGGCCAGAGCAGGTGTACAGGTGAGGACAAACACACCTGGGAACAAAGCTTGCCGTCAGCAGTACCCAAACCCAGCACTGGCATTGCCCAACAAGCTGAATAATTCTTTCACTTCCTCTTGCAGAGCGCTGCTGGCTTTGATGAGATGGCAGCTCCCACCTCCTCCTATGAGAAAACAAGACCCCTGGAGGCAGGTGAGACACCTGAGTACCAGCCCTGGGCTCAGGAAGCTGTGGGCCTCACAGTCCCTCGGTGGCAGCATGCTGGCAGGTGTGTGCTGTGGTGGGATGGAGGTTTAACCTGTGCTGGAGGACCGGAGAAGGTGGCTGAACTGCAAGTTTGTCTGCAAGAGGCAGAGGTCTGGGTTTTTCCTGGATGCTTGGGGTGGTGGAAGGAAGTCGTAGGGCGGGGTCAATCAGGTGTCTCCTCACAGGAGCTTCCAGTGGCACCAGCAGCCTGCGGTCACGGTTTGAACACATGGCCAGGTCGGCAGAGGAGGAGAGCAGGAGGCAGGCAGAGGAGGAGCGGGTGAGGCGGCAGGCCCGGGAGCACCAGGCGGCTCGGCAGCAGGTGAGCCAGGGCTGTCTTGCCGTGTCGTCCAAGGCTCGTGACACAGGCTTTTCCTCAGAGCCATGCAGCTCCACGTCCTTCTATCTGGTCTCTTGAGAGTAACCTCCTGCCTAAACTGCTTCCCTGGATCTGCCAAGAATGGCCACTGAGCTTCACAGTTGTCAGTGGACTTTCCTTTCAGCACACAGATCAGGACATACCTGCACCCAACCATGGCGCCTGTGCTCTGGCCTCAGCTCCTTTTGCCTCTGGTGCCTGGCAAACGGTGTGATTGCTCCTCCCCAGCACTGCCACCCCAGCAGTCTGTATGTGAGATGCATCCCAGCGAACTGGGGACGGCACCCAACCCCCGTGTTTACCTGCCTTCCCACCTGGTGCTCTTCCTGCACTCAGAGGGTAGAGGGGTGCTAACCGTGAAGCCCCTGCCCCCTCCAACGTGCTCCTCTTCGGGGCTGTCCCACTGCTGTCACCAGCCTGTGAGTGCCCAGGCCCAGAGCAAGTTTGTAGGTGGAGGAAAATGTTCTGAGTTGCTCTGTTGGGAATGTGAACAGCCATTGTTCTGGACTCATTCAAAGGGCCTGAGCGGTCTGATGGCTTTTCTCTGGCAGGAAGTCCCACTGAGAGAGAAGGAGCACAGTGGGGCAGCCCCTCCAGCCATGCCAGCAAGGGTGCCCAGGAGCACTGCTGGGGACCAGCCCGTGTCACCAGGAGAACAGGTGCCAAGGCAGCCTGGGAGAGCTGGGAAGGGGAGCAGGCAGAGGGGATTGCACCTGAGAGGGGCTGTGCTTTACGGGCAGCCCTGCAGGGAGACGTGGAGCACAGCTGCAGCATGTGAGAGGCTTTGGAAGGGTAAGGGGGAGCACTGGGATGGGGTTGGGACGTGGCTGCACAGCCCCTGACCCCATGGGACAAGCTCTGGGGTGGGTCGGTGCAGTGGCAGTACCATGGGCTGAAGTATGAACAGAGTTCAAACACGTGAGCACTGAGGGTCTCCAGAGCAATCCCAAGTGCTGGTTCAGCATGGCCCGAGTAGCTCAGCTGTTTCCCTGGTGTGAAATTCCCATTTCCCTGGGATGATGCTCCGTTTGTGCCCTGGCAGCAGTAAAGGGGCTGCCGTGTGTCAGGTGCTGGGAGTCAGGGAACAGCTGCCTGTGGTGGGTGCTTTGCAGGTGACTTTCCTGTCACTTTCTCACCTCATGGAAGGAGGCCAAAAGGGAGGATGAAGAAGTACCACCCACGTTGCCACCAAGGCCAGCAAATCTGGATGCAGAGCCGTGCAAGGTCCCCAGCCAGGGTCAGCCCATCTACAGTGTCAGTGTGGATGGTGGTGAAGACTATGAGGAGCTGCCAGAGCCCTCTGACTACTGTGACAGTACCACTGGAGGTGCTGACTATGAGGAGCTGCCGGCCTCACTGGGAAAGCCGGATGCCACCTATGACTTTGGAGGAGATGGAGGTGAAGACTATGAGGTGATCCTTCCTCAGGAGCCCAGACAGAGCCAGCCCCACGTGGGTGAGTACCGATGGAAGAGCCCATGTCTTGGGGAGCTTGTACCTGTCCACTCACCTCACTGGAGGTATGGGACAAAGTCCAGAGGGAATTTTTATCCTGAAGTCTACTGTGGTCAGGGTAGCAGCTGCTGATGATGGGGATTTGGTTGTGTCCCACTCCCCTGCCCAGGTCTGAGGTGCAGATGAGCTGCATGGGATGCTGGACCAGACAGCAGGAGTCTCTGGATCAGGGTCTGGGCAGGAGGCTGCCACAGGCTCAGGAGAGGCTGGATGTGGATCAATGCTCTTGCTGCAGTTTCCTGGCAAGTGGCTGCCAGTGCTGCACTGGGACCTGGGGTTGCCTCTGGTTCAGCCCATTCCTCACATGGCTGGTGGTCCCGAGACCTGGTCTGGTGGAGTCTCCTGGTGTGAGGAGTGCAGGGAGCCTTTGGCCAAGCACAGGAGCAAACTGCATGGGCCGCTGTCAGTGCTTCCGTTGCAGCTTTGCTGGCACAGGAGATGGAGCGGTTGGAGTTATTCCCAGCCTTTTTCTTGGGAGAGGAGCATGCAAGATCAGGACCCACCTCTCTCCTTGAAGAAAGGGAGCAGTCACACCTTGCTTTGGGCTGTGGTGCACCTCTCCTTGTTGACAGGGTTTGGATGTGCTTCCCCAAAGCTGGGCTGGAGCGTGGCACTCACCAGGACTGTGTGGCTGCTTTAGCCTCTGTCTCACCTGTCTGTCCTGTGTTCTGCAGGGAACGTGGACAGTGTTTATGAGGGGCAGAACCCCGGGATCTGCGCGGTGGCTCTCTATGATTACCAAGGAGGTGGGTGTGCCGTCAGGGCTTGGGGGAAGGCGCTGTGCCCCGGCCAGGGCTGTGCAACGGGGGCGTGGGGGTTCACCGCATCAGCAGTGGGGAAAAGGTTGTGACTTGGTGGTTTAAATTGCTTCCTCCTGGGAAGCAGAATGAAACTTGGCTTGGGAACTGTCATGGTTTAGAAATTGTATTCTCCAATTGAAGTCTCCCAGTAAAAAAACCACATGCGTTGCTTCCCCTCTCCAACTGGAGGCACTAAAGGGCAAAGATCACAGGTTGAGATAAGAACAATTTACTGGAAACAGCAATAAGAAAGCCAACAGTAACAGCAACAATGTTAATAAAAATGTATAAGAAAAGAAATTACACGGAAGAACACCCAACAATAGACAATACTGGATGTTTCCCTCCACCACATTTTCTCAACCAGAAGGAACCTCGTCTTCCTCAGAATTGGAAGTCCCTTTCCCCCACCCCTGGCAATGGCATGAAGTGGTACAGAATAACCTCCTTATCTTGGCCATGGCCCCTACCAGCTACTGCAAGAAATTAGCCTTGTCCTGGCCCAAACCAGGACAGGAACAGAGAAACTTCATCTTTCACCTGTGAGGTCTTGCTCTTTCTCTGCTTTATCTGTGCTGTTGGATGGGGGTTGGGTGAGGTAAACTCTTGGGAGTTATCAGAGCACTTATTCTGTCGTCTCCTGCATGGGGGAAAGTGGGAGGAGGAATGTGGACTGGTTGTCTCTGGGGTTCTCTTTGCATTGTGACTGCCTTTTCTTGACAATTTTTGCAGATGGAGATGATGAGATTTCTTTTGATCCTGATGACACAATCACGGATATTGAGATGGTGGATGAAGGCTGGTGGCGGGGACAGTGCCATGGCAGAGTCGGCCTCTTCCCAGCAAATTATGTGAAGCTTCTGCAATGAAATGAGCACTGTGAAAGCTGCTTCCTTCCAAACTTTTGCCTCTCTCTGCTTCAGCCTATTCCATGTTATCAGCTTCATTTGGCTCAGCTTGCTGTATTCACATTCAGAGAAATACCAAGGAGCAAACTGGCAGGGTCGGAGGGAATGTTTTGTCTTATGCCCAAGAGAATTTTAATCCCCATCCACTTCCAGGTGGGAAAGGTGGGATGGTTTAAGAGCATATGAGTGCAATATAAGGTGTCTCGTCTCTTCTGTCTAGGCTGTCCCACCTGTCAGCCAGCAAGCCTGCAGGAGTGTGTCCTGTTCCCAGTGGGGCAATTCCCAGAGCAGAAATACCAAATCTAGCCCAGGCAGGGCAGAGGATCCAGGCCCTGGATCTCAGCCTAGTCAGGGGTCAGGGAAAAGAGCACTGGGAAAGCCAAATTTACCTTTGTTCTGAGGAAGGGTTTCCATTTTTAGGATGAGCCATGTTTGCAGCACGGCACAGAGAAATGTGAACGTGGTCTGTGTGCCCCTTTTGGGCACAGGTGTGTCTGTCCCTGGGGGCTGTGCCCTCCCTCACAGCTTTTGCCCTGGCCTGGCTCAAATTGCGTCCCAGTGATTCTGTGACAGCTTGTGTCCCCTGTGCCTGCTGGAAGCTCCTGGAAAAGCCCCCTGACTCTTCATCACAGATGTGGGAAAAAGGCTGAGCAGGTGGGAAACAGGACAGGAGGAAACATTTTATTGTTAATGTTTAAAACACTTTTCAGAAAGGCAAAGCAAAGCCCTCCCTCAAGCCGGAACATCTTAGGTGGATGCTCAGCTGTGGGAGTTGTTCCACTGTGGGATGCAGGTGCCACCACAGCAGGAGTAAACCAGGGACGGCTGAGCAGAACAGCACCTGAAGGGCTGTGGGAGCGCAGCCCCTTACCTGAGGAGCTGTGGGACTGAGGGGCTGTGGGAGCACACCCCAGTCAGTGCCACTGCCAGTAGTGGGTGCAGAGGGTCCCACTGTGACACTGAAGCTTTAGAGCTCAGTGTGGTTCGCAGGTGAGTTCTGGACCACCCAGCAGTTAACCAAGCCTGTACTACCTGGGCAGGAGTGCAGCGTTTCTGCTGAGTGTTTGATCCTGGGAAGACCCACAGGCTATGTCTGTCACAGGAAAGGTGCTTTGGGATTCAGTTAAAAATTATCAATTTTAATGTAACTTTCCCAGAGGTTTCTTGTTTGGTTTTCTGGTTGTTTGGCTTTGGGGTTTTTGTTTGGTTGGAGTGCTTTGGTTTTTTTTTTTTCTCTGAGGTAACTTCCCCAGTCTTTTTTTCCTTGTGCAGTTCCCACTGTGTTTCCTGGTGTCCCTTTCCAGGGGCTTTTCAGAAAGGGGTTAATTGAGCAGACTCTGATGTGTCCAGTGACCCTGGACTGAGGGTGTTTCAAGGATTTTTTAGAATGCAGAAGGCTGTATAGCACGGAGGGCTGAGGGGCACACAGCCTATCTGGGTAGGAGCAACAGCCCAACCCAACAGGTGGGTTACAGAAACATTTCTTTCCCTGAAGAATAAAATCAGCATGTGTTGTGTACTAAGAAATGGCAAACTTATCTAAACAAGTCTGTGTGCCTCCTAGTCCCAGTTCTGACTCTCCAGCGTGTTTCTTTGGGAACAGATTGGATATTGCTGGGTATCTCTTGGTAACTGAGCTACAGATGAGCTTGTTTGGGTCCAGCTGTTGTAGGTTGTGTGACTGCAGGTGAGACCTGCCTGTGTCACCTCCCTTGCCCCAGTGAGCCCCTGCTCCTGGCTCTGCCGCAGTGTTGGGCACTGCTGTGCCTCCTGTACGCAGCTGTAGCTCTGGCCATGCCCTCACATCCACACAATGCCTTGAGCTTGGACCCTACTGCAGAAGCCCTGCCAGAAGAGGGGGCTGAGGCAGCGGCAGTAGCCCCACATCCCCAGCCAGTCCTCAGCCACCACCACCCAGAGCCACACCGCACACAACAGCTGCACAAGGAAATTTTTCTGGCCATAAAGCAAAGCATTTCTGGTGAGGAGTTCGGTGCCACCAACTCATAGCTCAGTGCTGAGACCTGCCTGTCCGACTGCAGCACTGAGGCCATGGGTGGCCTGTGCAAGCTGCTGTGCTTATGTACAAAGTGCTGCAGAGCCTCCCTGGTAGCCTGGGAAAGCCCACCAGACATCAAATTTAAAGCCAAGGCATGTGGGGAAGGTGGATGGTGTGACAGCCCCTCTGCCCAGGTTTTGCAGTCCGGGGCACTGCCCTTGTTCTGCACAGGGCCTGACTCAAGCAGCCCTGAGGCAGAGCTCGTGGCCATGCGCAGGGCCAGCACGTGTCTGGTACCACATGAATTTGCCTTTTGCAGAGTTCCCTGGCAGTAGCACAGCTCCAACAGGTCCTGTGATGAGCTCAGCATATGGCATCTGGAAAATAAAGATGGAATCCTGGACCTGTAGTCTTGTTCCTGACTTTATTTTGCCATTCTGCCATCAGTGCTGTGCTGAGGGTGAGACGAGTGATGGCAGTGTGACATGTGCTTGGTCTGGGAGCCCCAGGCTCACTGTGCTGTCACAGACGTCCCGCGGATGGACACAGATGGACACACGGCGCGGTGCCAGTGCCATGTCGGCAGCCCTGGCATTGCTCAGGCGTTGCTGCCTGGGGAGCCTGGTGTGCCGCTCATCCACACCACCCTCTGCAGGGCCCCCCACACCTCCTGGTTGCGAAGGCTGTAGATGAGGGGGTTGAGCATGGGGGTGATGATGCAGTACAAGGTGGACACCAGAGTGTCGGCTGCCGCTGAGTAGCCCGAGCTGGGCCGGTTGTAGTTCAGGTTGGCCGTCACGAAGTACAGGGTGACCGCGAGCAGGTGGGCAGAGCAGGTGGAGAAGGCCTTGCGCCGGCTGGTGGCCAGTGGCATCCCAAGGATGGTGGCCAGGATGCAAAGGTAGGAGATGAGGACAAGCAGGAAGGGACTGAGTCCCACAAAGATGCTGGAGACGTGGAGGGCCAGCTCATTGGGGCGGGTGTTGCTGCAGGCGGCCCCCAGCAGCGGCGGCACGTCGCAGAAGATGTGCTGGAGCTGGGCAGCCCCGCAGAAGGAGAGCCGGGCAGCCAGCAGGGTGTGCACAGCCGAGTCCAGCAGCCCCCAGAGCCAGCAGCCAGCAGCAGCCAGCACGCAGGGGCTGCGGCTCAGGGCCTGGGTGTAGTGCAGGGGCTGGCACACGGCCACGTAGCGATCGCAGGCCATGACGGCCAGCAGCGCGCACTCGGCCCCCGCGCACCACATCAGGAAGAACATCTGCGCCAGGCACCCGCCGTAGGAGATGGTCGCCTGTGGGCGCAGGGCATTTGCCAGGATCTTGGGCACCGTCACCGATGAGTAGCAAAGGTCTAGGCAGGACAGGTGACTAAGGAAGAAGTACATGGGGCTGTGGAGATGGGGATCCAGGGCCACAAGGGAGAGTATTGCAGAGTTCCCCAGCAGCGTGGCCAGGTAAATGGCCAGGAAAAGAGCAAAGAGGAAGGGCCGGCCGTAGGAAAAGCCCAGGAGCACAAACTCCGTCACCTGTGTCTGGTTCATACCTGCCATGGGGCCAGCTGGGTCAGTGTTTGGGGAGAAGTGAGCACTGAAGGGGGACTGTGAGACAGGGGACTAGAGCACAGTCCCCCAAGAGGCAAGGGGGTCACTGGTGGTATGGCTCTGATCCCCTCTCTCTAGTGGTTGAAAGTTTCCCGTGTTCAGATTTCACAGACAATGGGATTTTGGAGTCCAAAGAGCTGCCATCCAGTGTGGGGTACCTGAGTGCGGAAAAAGCACACAGAAAAACCCAAGAGCTGGGGGTATCCACCCACACCTCTTGGAGTTCTTTGCCAGCCCAGCCCCTAGTCCTGATGACTATTCCAAACAGGTGTCTCTCCCCCTCCTGGATGTATTTATGGTGACTAAATGTTCCCCTGCCCCTGGACTGGTCACAGCATTCCCTAGATGCCACAGCCACTAACTTTACTCTTCCCCAGCCCTGGGCTGGGGATATGGCATCACCCTGCACCAGTTAAAAGAATGGTCTTTTCTTTATCCTGTTTCCTGCCCTGTGATAACCAGCACTCACAAAGCAGGGGTTCCACTCACAAAGCAGGGGTTCCACTCACAAAAGTACAGGTTCCAACAAAGGACAACTCACCACATGGGGTTTGTTGAGCCACAGGAAAATTTAAGCCATCAGGGATCTCCTGACCTGGACCTCCCAACCTTTTTTCCATCATCCTATTTCAACTTTCACCCTGACACTGGTTTTGCTCACCAGCACATGGAGCTGTGATCACCATGTCCAAGAGATGGAGGAGGCACAAGGAGGCAGTTACAGGTCAGAACCTCAGCCAAGGGCTGATGGAGGTGGCATGTACTGGGGACACTTACAGCCAGGGCTGCTGCTGCCCACCCTGCCCGTGCCATGGACTCCACAGGTGGGGCCAAGGTGCTTCAGTGGGCAAATACAGTGGGCAAAGACCAAAAAAACAAGAAAGAAAGAAAAAATAAAGCATCCCCTTCCTCTTTATAGACATACTTTTAACAACAGAGGTCAGTTGTCATGTCTCTTCAGGAGATTAAACAACTTGATTTAATTTCAGGTTTGTTCCCTTGCTTTAGACCCATTTATCTGCTTTTAATTTCCCTGCCCAAAGCCTGTATCTGTGCATCAGTCATGCATTTATAGCATTAAGTGCTGGAGAATTTACTGCTTCTGTTGGGAGTTTGTTTCTTATACCTGCTTACCACAGGAAACTGTCAAAGCACTGCTAAAATTGTGCATTTTTTCCTATTGAAATTGCTCCAGTGTCAGTTCTGTCTCATTCATAACTTTTAGGTCCTCCAGCTGAACACCATCCTGTTCTGAGGGTATTTTCTCCCTGTGCACTGGGAGCAATACCAGGGTTGGCTAAGCAAAAGAAGAATTAAGTTCTGATTCATTTCTCTTTCACTTGCTAGTTTTTCAACATTTAAAAAAAAATTAACTTTGAGAGGAAAATGTTCAGTCAGAAGAGGAGTTCTTCCTTGCCTGGCACAGTGACATCCTAACTTGTCACTCCATCGAGGATGTGCCAGGCTGGGAAACCTCTGCCTGGGCAAGCTCTCAAGCCATTGCCCAGATCAACATATTCTTTGATTACTAATTCTGCACACATTGGAGTTTTTAAAATTACTAATTCTGCACACATTGGAGAGGGACACAAGGACTGTATCATCTAATGGTCTGGAAATCTCACACCATTGCTCTTCCTCCAGCTCCAGCCCGAGCCAAGAGCGTTTTGATGAAGGAAGAGCTTGGCCTGCCTGTCCCAGTGCAGCAGTCGGGAGAGGGTCCTGGGGGGCGGAAGCTGGGGGAGCCCACGGTGGGGTTCCCCAGGAATTGCCTCCCTGCTGCAGTGCTGCAGTGCTGACAGTGGAACTGTGTTCATTGGAAATTCAGGCTGTGTGAGCTGTCAGAGCACGCAGGCAACTGGTGTGTGAGGGCACAGGGACCCTGCTGTGCGGGGTGAGAGGGGAAGGCTCTGTCCAGGACCTGCCTGGATGCTGCTCCTACTGACCTGTTCATCAGAGGCAGGAGGCTGCTGACAGGTGAACCTGGCACTGGCAAAGGCGGGCACCTGCCTGTTGCTTAGGAGGAATAGGGGGCTTCGGGGACCAGAGTGATACCAATGTGAATAAATTCAATATAGGAGGTTGGGCATATAAGGGTTAGTCACCTGTTCATGCTCCAAACTGGGGCTCAACACCAGGAAAAAAGAGCAGGTGAACAAGAGATGTGTGAGCCCATCACACCGGGAAATGAACCCTGAGCCCTGCGTGGACCCTGGGTGCACAGCAGTGACCCTGTGTGTCACAGAATGCAGGGAATGGTTCATGTCACTGCAGGAGGGACAGCAAGGGCTGGAGAGCTCAGCTGGTGCCCTCCCCATGCTGACAAATCCAGACTGGATTGGACATGGAACTCCAGGGCTGCGGAGCAGCCACAGGAACGTGCAGAGGAATGACCCTGTCACCCTGGTGTGGAGGAATGTGGCAGTCAGCAAACACAACCCGTTCTATGCCAGATTTGATCCATTTGCCTTCAGACATCCTGTGCACCAAGAAATAGGAAGATTTGGGAGGAGAATCTCCCTGTCTCCCTTGGACTGCTCAGGAATGAGCCTGGAAAGAGCCTCCACCTTGCTGGACCCTTTTCCTCCCTCTCTCACTTGCACGGAAGGTGATTTCTTGTGGTAACTACTGACCAACCAGGGGTTACACTGTGCAGGTACCAGAGCAGGTACGCACACCTCTGCCCAGGAGAACAAGGCCAGAAAGGCTGGATGGGGAGCAGAGAGGGCACACAGCCGCCACCAGTGCCAGTTGGGTTCCTGTCCTTCCCTTGGGAGGTGGCAGGGACCCTTGTGACAGTGACATATGAGCCCGAGACCCAGCTCTGCTCTGGTACACTCCCTGAAGCAGGGGACCTTCTGCATAGCTGCAGCATTTTGGGGACCATTCTGTCACCCTTCCTCGTGCAGGAGCACATATGTGCTCCATACCCACCCAGGGAAGCTGCTCCTGCAGGAGGATGTGGTTCTCCTCACCAAGCCCCTGCATCCATACTCACTCAGGTGAGCAGGGCAGGTAGCCTGGAGCAGATAACCCTGGCAGGTGGGGTCCTGAGCCTTGGGCACAGCCAGTGTGAGGGGATGGCTGAACTGAGGGAGCAGATAATAACATGGGATTCATTTCTCTTGGAAAGGACTGGATGCCTCTGTTGGATGCAGCAGCAGCAGCCACAGCCTGCCCAGATCATCCAGGAGCCCTGGGGGCCAGCACCAGGCTCCCCCCGCAGCAGTGTGCGACAGGAACCTGGTGAAGCCCTGCCCTCCCACCCCTCCTCACCTGCACAGCCAAGAGCAGAGTCTGGAGGGCGCCTACTCTTTAGCAAGATGTCCCCAGGTGCTGTCCTGTGCTCCATGTCTCGGCCATGTCCCAGGTGCTGTCTGGTTTGTCTTACCTGCATGAGGAGCAGCCCAGGTGGCCTCGATGCTGTAAGCGCAACAGAAGCTTTTAACCCTGCAGGGGCCCTGGGGAGAGGCTTTCAAAGGTGGCTCCTGTTCAGCGGCAGGAGCGAGGAGCAGCATCCACCAGCCTGTCCCGGCGGGATCCGAGCCCGCGGCACCACACCCTTCTGACCCAGCATCCACGCTGACCTCCCACCTTGCTCCGGGCTGCGCCAGGTGCAGACCAGCGCCGGGCTCCGCTCCAGCCTTGCAGCCCTTGGGCACCTGGGCTGCAGCATCTGGGCATGGGAGGAGGCTGCCGGAGGGGCTGGGAGCTGCAGTTCCTGGGCCCCGGGTCCTTCCTACAGTCCCATTTTATCTATTGCAGGGCTGTGAGGTGCCTGCACCCGTCACTGTCAGCAGAGAGGAGCGGTGATGGGGGCTGGCCTCTGGCCAAACTGGCAGCACCACAGCTGTAGGGACACAGCATGAGGTGACTGCACGGCTCCCGCACTCCCCTGTGCTCTCACCACCCACACAAGCCTTGCCCACCCAGCCCAGTGCAGAGCTCTCTGCAGGAGATGATGTGGTCCAGAGGCCTGGGAGAGAACTTGGACAGGTGGGACAGAGCCCTGGCAGCGGCACTGACTGGACACAGAAGGCACCAAGCAGTGCCCAGTGTGTCTGAAGGGCTCAGCAGCGAGATGGCTCTGACTCAGGTGGGGTGAATGCTGCCTGCTCGGAGTCTGGAGCGATTCCTGATAGAAGAAGTAAGTTTAGCTGGAATTCACCATGTAGTGTCATGGAAATGTAAAGTGGGAACCCCAGGAAACACGAGGACTGCCATGGGGAGTGAATCTGGAGGTTGAGACAGCGCCGTGGTGTTTCTGCAGCAGGGAAGCAGAATTGCTTCACTGCGGTGTCCTGGCAGCGGTTCCTGATGATGGGGCAGTAGGAGATGGTCCAAGCATCAGCTCTGGATCTGGAACGTCAAGAGATGAGAGGCTGAGTGGTAACACCTTTTGGGAAGCAGGGAAAGTGTAGGCTACAAACACCTTGTGTGGAAACCCAGCACAGGCACCAAGGGAGCTGCAGCCTCAGTGAGGGGAAACACGGGTCAGAGGGTGTCTGGGGCTGTGAGAAAAGAGCAGCTGTGGCTGTGGCCCTGTGTGTGTGTAGCTGTAACTCTGTGTCCTGAGTGCACATGGAACCGTCACTCTGGGCGCTGCCTGTTTTCCAGCAGCTCTCAGGCAGGGCAGCTGAGCTGGCAGGGCACAGGGGCCATGATAATGGGACTTTTTCACTCGTTTGCTTTGAGTTTACAAAATTACACCTTTTTCTTGTGGCAGTGATGATAATTTCCTTATTTCACATAGAAACGTGGTGCCACAGCATTCCAACACAACCTGGCCACTCTCCCAAGGTTTTAGGGAAGGCACATGCTGGTAGCACTTGGAGAAACCCCCTCCCACTGTGATATTTGAAAAGGGACTTTGCTGAGACCACCAATACATGACACAAATATTAAAATATACTGAAATCTCCCTGGATGCCAGAAACTTTAGTTCTGATAGTCCACATCTTCAGAACAGCTTTAAGGATAAGAAATATCACTGTTTGTGTCCTCCTCTGGTCTCCTGATGGATATCAAACCTGGCCAGCGCTGTCCAGCAGTAAATCAAATCTCCATGAACTTGTGAAATGTTGAGTTGTTTTTCAAACCAAATACCTCAGTTTGGGGGTGCAGCCTTCATGACTGGGCCCAGATCCTGCAAATATTCGACACTTCTGAAAATCAGACTCTTAACTTACCTTCTCCAAGCACATGTACTTCCCAAACCCAAGTGCACTGTTCTCACACCAGGAACTTCTCCCAGTCCTGTTTCCCTGCTTGTTTTGAGGGATGCACCGTTCCACTCACGGATTCTCTCTCCAGCAGAAACCACCACCGCTTGTATCACAGCTCCCTGCAGCAGCACTGCCAGCTGGTCCTGGTCTCCACATGGGAACAAATGCTTCCTTTGCGGATGGGGCAAAGAAAATGGTGGATTTTGTCTGGATTTTGCCTGCCCCCCTCCTCTTCCCTCAGTGTCCCCCTGTAATGAGCATGGCACTGGTTTTGGAATAACCTCCCTATAGGGATGGGCAAAGGGCTACTTGGTGTCCCCAAAGCCATTCCCCCTGCAGGCAGAATCCACTCAGCACTTCCAGCCCCTGCTCTCGGAGTGGGGCTCCAGCCCTGGCCTTTTTGGGGGGTCTTCACTGACCTGTCCTGAGATTGTTGGTGTGTTTTTGTTTCAGGGAGCACTGAATGCAGGACCTGGATGTGATCTCAGCAGTGCTGAGCAGAAGGCTGTAGCCACTTCCCTCATTCCCTCTCTGTGGTTCTGTCACAGGTGTGGTCGCTGTGCCCATCCTGGTACTCACCAGGGCTCCCAGCTCCCCCCCACAGACGTGTGGCCTGGCCTGTTGCCAGCTCTTGCTTCCTGGACGCAGGACCTGGCATTTGTCCCTGTTGAATTTCACCAATTCTTTCAGGCTCCATTTCCCAGTCTGTCTATGTTCTGCTGGCCCTTCCGTGAAGCAGTGGTCCCCTTGACTTGTGTCACCCACAAACCTGGCAGGAGTACACTCTGTTACCTCTCTCCTACCACTGATGAGGATGTTCCACAGGACACGTGCCCAGACAGATATGGTGACACTCCACTTGTCCCTGCCCTCCAGGTGGAACAGGACCTGTTCACACCACCCTCTGAACCTGGTGGCCCGGGCAGGTGCTTTCCCTGACATTGCTGCTGTTCTGACCTGTGCCCGCTGAGAGCCCTCCTTGCCTCCTCTCTGCTCACCCTGCTGCTGCCTGGGCAGCCTCTGGGCCCGGGATCGCTGCAGCCACACCCAGCTCAGGAGCTCAGTGGTTAACAGCCACGATTCTCCCCACAGCTGCAGCAGTTTCATGCTCAGGTTTTTCCCCCTCAGTGGCTTTGGCTGTCTCAGATGCAGTTCTGAGGGCACTAAAACTGTCCTGTCCTGCAGACAGCAGCTCCAACAGATTTCATACAACCTAGAGCTTGTGCTTGGGTGTTCTCCTTTTCTTCTCAGGTTGGGCTTCCCCATCCCTGGAAGTGTTCAAGACCAGGCTGGATGGGGCTTGAAGTGACCTGGTCTAGTGAAAGGTGTCCCTGCCCATGGCAGGGGGTGGAATTGGATGAGCTTTAAGGTCCCTTTCAACCCAAATCAATCTGAGAGTCTGTGATTCTAGCACCACTTTTTAAAACTCTCCATGGACACTCTTCTGTAGGATTTTCTCTTAAGTCCCACAGTTGTTGGAGTGAGGAAAAGGGGGCCCTGACCACGGTCTGCAGCTGCCTCATGTTACTGGGGAGAGGTGATGGGTACAGACTCCCCTCACAACTCCATGGTGACCAGAGAGGCAACTGGGACAAGCTGGAATAGGAGACATCCTTACTGGATCTCCAGCAAAACGCTTTGAGCACTGGATAGAGGCCCTGAGAGGCCCTGGACTCTGACCTTGGAGATACTCAGCACTCACCTGATGAGCACACTCCCAGCCTGAGCCCCCTCTGCTACCAGGGCCTGCTCAAAGCATGGCTTGAACCAGCAGCCCCTGCCCACCAGCACAAGTCTGGTGCTGGAATGAAACTCTCACCAGGTTTTCCAAGAACAGCATTTCAGGGGTTTCTCCCAGTCATTTCCCCAGGGAAAGCACTTCCTTCAGGATTTTTCAAATTATTTTTAGCTAAATTGTCAAGGCCACCTGTTACCTTGGACCAGGCAAAGAATAAGCTAAATTTAGCATTTCCACTTTGGCCTATCCAAGACAGGGTAACAGCCTCACCCTACATCTTGCAGGAGAGGTCGTGGATTCCTCCCAGACTCCTCTCCGAACACCTGACAAGGAGATTTTTGTCTGAAGAAAATTGCACTGTTTCAAGCTTTAGTCCAGTGTAATTTACATGTGTTTAAGAAGAGCAGGCACGAAGGGTTGCAGTTCTATGGTCTAACCATGAACTGGCCAAAGCTGACCAGATTTACATGTGTTTGTAATGTGCTGATGTTTGAGGGAGCCCAAACCCTGCAATCACACAACATGGAGTGGCCTGTTACCCTGGGCCATCACCCCTGCACAACGAGGTTTGGGGATGTCCAACACCTACAGGGGCCTGGAAATGGAAAGTGTGGTCCCAGCACCAGCCCTGGGGTCACCGGTTCTTCCTGGACAACTTGTGCTCAGAAAGCACCAAGGAAAGTCTCTCCTGTCACCACGGAGCAGCACTTTTGCCTCATGGTTGCTCATGGTCCTTCCTGGGCAGCTGTGGCACCTGCTGCCTGCCTCCTTCCCACAGCAAGTTCTGGCCCCAGCTGCACAGAGCCAGCCCTGAGGTTCCTCATTCAGGTGTGGGCACCAGCTCTGCCCCTGTGGCCAATTAGCACACTTTCACCAGGAGGCTGAAGCTGGAGAGAGAAGTTCCTGTGTTCCCAGTTTGCCCACTGGGTCCCATTCCCCAAAAACTCCTGTCTGTGGGGAACAGGCCACAGGAGCTCCAGTGCCAATTACTAAAGCCCAGAGCACTTCACCTGCTCACCCGGCATGTTTGTGAATGTGTAAACAAGGCCCAGAGTGGGCTGTTAAAAGTTCTGCGCTCGTAAAAGTTTGAGGCAGCCACTTCATTCACACCTGCTGCAATCAGTCCCATCCTGGAGGCACTTGGAGTGAGAATGCCCAGGTCTGCACAAACCTCCCACCCTTGAAATGTCTGTGGACAGGGCACACACCTGAAACTGTTGAAGTATAATAAAAAGAGAAAACAGTAAGCAATTGGTCAGTGCTTTGACAGACTCTGGGAAATATCTGGGTGACAGGAAACATTTTGAAAACATCTGTTACTGCAACAAAAATTACTATGTTGAGATTACAGGGCTATTTGCAATCCTGGTTGTACCTCCTGCCCAAATTCCTGCTCTGCTCCAGCCACACCAGGTATATCCCACAGTAGGCAGGAGCAGTTATTACACCATTGCATACCTCATACATAACTTGTTTGTGTCATTCTGGTGCCTCTTTGTCCTATGCTGAGTCACCTCTGATTTGTAACTTCCAAAGGCTTTAATTTAACACAATTTTATCTCAGTTTTCTCTCCTTGCTGCCCCTTTCCCATCCCTGATCTGTGGGTACAGACCAAGCTGAAACCAGAGACCTGGGCCTGCCTCAGACTTAATCTTCTCTGCCACAAAGAATTTCGGTTGCTTTATTTGAGCTGCAAACTTTGTGTTGCAAAATTACAAAGACCATTATCTGAGTGCTGGTTCAGCTCAGTTTTGTGATGGCTGATGCTGCCACAATGTCACATCTGTACTTTAGCTGTTGTTCTCCTTCTGGTCAATGCTCAAACTCTCCTGCCTGTTGTCCCTGTGCAGGGGGACTGGGGAGTACTGAACCACGGCTGCTGCTTCCTGCAGGAACTGATCCAGGATTGCAGACACACACCACAGTGCTGTTACCATAATTCATCCCTCCCATTGCTTCCAGAACTCTCCTTGCACTCAGGGAGGGGATGGATTTCTAAACAGTTTCCCTAGAACATCTTTTCTCTGGGAAGGACCAGCACAGCCCCATGCTAAATTTGAATATTCAGCTCCAGCAGCAGCAGCTTTGCACAACTGATGGCTTTTAACTGTCCCTGGGTGCTGTGGGAGATACAGAACTGTGTTTTGTTTACCTGGAGTGTTTTGGAAGGAAGGGGAGCAATTAATGATGAAATCTGACTAACAAAAAGTACACAGTAGTGCTGTGGGAATGGAGGGGCCAATCAAGTCCTGGACATGTTGGTAACTGGGATCGAGATCTGATGGAGAGATGAAAACTGGTTCTTCTTGGAGTCTACCAGGGCTTTGGACAGTGTATCACGGAGAAGTGGCTGTCTGGATGCAGGTGAGGAGGAGCCAGTGCAGATGGCTTGTCCATGCCGACAGGAATATGGTCTGTCATGGGGTTCTCCTGGTCTGTGCCACCACATCAAGCACAAGGTTACATTTGGTCGGTGTCCAGACCCAGCCCCTGCTTGGCCTGTCTGGGGCACGAAGTGGGACAGTGTTTATTTCCTGTGCTAGGGAGAAACAGTCCAAACCTGAGGATTTTTCCTGCAGTTTGGTGTTTGTCTCACTCCTTGTTCCTCCTCCTCTGTACAGCAGCTCTGTGGGAAGACTGTGGACAACGTGGTTGTGACCTCCAAATCCGAGATCACTGTTTGTTAATTCCTCCGTACTTTCAGTGTGGAGATGGATTGAACCTCTCTGGCACAGTCTTTCCTGAACACCATTACTTCTGCTTGCCTGGGAGTTGATTCTGTGGCTGCTTTTCCAGGCTCCTTGTCTTTTCCATGTGAAAACCCCCAGCCTGATACAAAATAAAATCCACAAAATCTTTGGCAACCTACAACATCCTTTTCTCTAGCTCTGTACAGTGAGATGCAGCTTTAGCAGAGACAAGTGCAGTCAGCACTGAAGAGAGAAATTTGTGTTTATTTCCACTGTATCCATTTTTCCTCATCCCCACACCTGGGAAGAGCAGGACACAGGCTGTTGGGAAAAGGGCAGAGCAGCCACCAAGGGAAATACTGAACAGCAAGAGAGCCCCCAAGGTGGGGCTGGTATGAATTACGGCCATGCTGGAGGAAGGAGAGGCCTGACCTGCTGCCCATGTGGTCCCTGTGCATCCCCTGCCACTGCAGCAACACCCCAGGCCTGTACCTGTGCCAGACAGGCTCACCTGTGCCACAGGAACCCGAGCCACAGGAGCACAGGAAGGAACTCTGCAGGTTGTTGAGCCCAAAGCCCTGCCTTGGCATAGGGGGTCCTGACCTTATTTTATCACCCCTGAAGTATAAAAATAGTAAGAGGTTTTCCCACGTCTCAGTGAAATTGCCAGTGTTTCAGGTTGTTTCCATTGCCTTGTGTCCATTCCTGGGACACCTGAGGTTCCCTTCACTGCTCACATCTGGGATTTGTACCCATCAATAAACCCCAGTGAGCCCCCAAAGTCTGAGCAGTCCCAGCCCTCAGCCTCTCCTTACCTGTCACATTCTCAGATGTCCCAATCAATCCATGCTGGACTCCAGTTCTGACCAGGCTATCTTGTACTGGGGAGCCTGAAACCAGTGCCAGTGCTCCAGATGTGGCCTTACCTGTGCCCCAGGGAGGGGATGGGGTCTCCCTTACCTGTGGGCAAGTGCTCTGGCTCCACACCTGAGATGCTCTCAGACCATGAAGGTGCATTGCTGACTCAGGGGTGGCTCATGGCCCATCAGGACAGCCAGGTACCTCTCTGCAACTCTGCTCTGGTGCCCCATGGGAGTGTTGGCAAAGGGAAATATCCCTGCCCAGGGGCAGGACACAGCACTTCCCTCTGAGAACTTAATGAAATTCCCATTGACCCATTTCTCCCTGAAGGGACCAGCCCAGGGAGGGACCCTTGCAGAGCAGGTACACACCTGAGGGACTGAAGCCTGAGGGTGTGCCATGAGTGAGTAAACAAGAATGAAAGAGGAAGGAACGACAAACAGAAAAGCAAAGCCCAGCCCAGCCCGGCCCCCTGCGCTGTGTCACCTCCTCCAGGGACTGGGAGAGACTGGGCAGAACCTGCAGGGAAACAGGGGAGGAAAGATGTTGAACTGAAGCTGAACCTGAGAAAGTAGAGGAAATGTTTTCCCAGGTGTTTCTTTAATCGTCATTTTGGGTTTTCCTCAGTATCTGAATCAGTAACTAAAAGTTTGTGTTACAGCAATAAATCAAGTGAAATTCCTCAAGCTGAGAGGGTTCTGCCCTTGGTGGCAGGGACTGAGGCCAGGCCTGGGCTGGGCTGAGCAGCCTGGGATGGGATCAGCACTGATTTCCCTCTGAAGCCTCCCCTTCTCTTCTTGCCAGGCCAAGCTGTGTCCTTCCCTCCAGTGCTGACACAAACCCACTCAATTCTTCCCAGAGCAGGTCCAGTTTATGCCTCAAACATCCCTGTGAGACCCCCTGGCCCAGCTCCACACCTGAGGTGTCTCTGCAGTGCCACGGTTGGACCTTGTGGCCCCAGGCAGTGCTTTTGCAGCAGCACCTGGGGCAGAACCTGCTGCACACACACAGCTGTGACCAGCCCTAGGCACAGGCCTGTGTTCCCCTGTGCACTCACCCCACAAGGGGCCAGGAACCTGCAGCTTCCAGGAAAAACCAGGGATCTCAAGCTGCCCTTCACACCTGTACTGAGGTGTCACACTCAGCACGGAATGGCTTGGGCTGGGAGGGACCATAAAGCTCATCCAGCTCCGTGTCCCTGCCACAAACAGGGATGTCATCCACTTCAACTGCTCCGGGCCCATCCAGCTCAGCCCAGGACACTGCCAGGGATGGGGCAAGCACCACTGGAAAAGTGAAAAATCATTTACTGGGCACTTACAAGGAAGGGATAAAGAAAATGAAAAAAAAAAAAAAAACCACCAAAAAAACCCAAACCCACTTTGGTAAGAGCCCTCAAAGCAGAGTTACCTGTGACATTCCACAAGGCTTCCTTGGAGACCAAAAATCAGTTTTGATACTGTCCCCTGCATCTAACATCTAGTGTTTCAAGCTCAGGTCTCTGATAAAGCTTGCTGGACATTGTCTGGGGCTGCCCAGTCTCAGCAGCTGTGCTCTGTATCTTTGGTGTTTTGTCTACTGGCTCCTTCGGGCCACCGAATCCAGCCCTCAGTAGCTCCTTATCCCGGGAGCTCCGGTCCTGGGCTGAACGGCGGCAGCTGCTCGCTGGTAGAAACAGACAGACCAGTTGCGTTTATATCAGCGTTCCTTTATTCTCCCTCACGGAGGGAACAGGGTCACGCATAGAACAATCTGTATTGGGGAGAACGTGGCAAGACTGGTCCCGGCCCACCTCTCGCCCAGGTCTTTTATGCCCTCTGTCGGTGGAGGGCAAGGCGAGAGACAAGCCAATAGGCAGATGACTGGTCCGTGACATCTGGCCAGTCCTGGGTGAACAGGGGAGGGACAGGTGGAAAGCAGAGCTGTGAGTGGCCAGGCCACCAGGGGATCCTCAGTGGCCTGCACACTGCTACAGTGCTCAGGTACAGCCTCAGAGCCAGGGCAATGTCAAGGTGACACCTGGCAGGTACCAAATCACGGGGACTGTGAGGTGGTGTCACTCTGAGACAATCCTGCAGAGTTAGAGTTCTCTGCACTGGCAATATGCAAAGGGATCCTTTTCCCAAATGTAAGCATTGCAAGTGAGTAGGAAAAAACACCAAAACGTTAAAAACGGGAAGTGTGAGCCAGGAATTATCAGTTAATGACATTCCCAAGGAATATACAAAAAGGAAAGCCCAACATAAAAGAATGGTGAAAAATAGTGAAGTTTAATAGTTACAAGAAAAACACACAGATCTGAGCAAAATCTCCGGCAATCAATAAAACAACTGACGAATTATCAATAAAGTATCAACAGCACTGGGGACAGCAGCTCTCAGATCTGTGTGAAGACACACAGGACCCTGAGCAGATCCGCTCTGGACACTGCTGAGGACAGGGACAGCAGTGATGTCCCGCAGATCCCTGGATCTGTACCTGGAACAGAACAACGACCATTTGATCCCAGACAGGAGGAGCAGGGAGCACAAACATGGAGGAGTTTAACCACAGCAGCTCTGGGCAGTGCCTTCCACAAGAGAACATTGTCAGTCACTACTTAACACCTCACAGAGTTCTGGAAGCACCTGGAGAGTCCCTGCCTTGGCTCTATGACATACCAGGGCACTGGTGAATCTCAGCTCAGCTTTCCTGCCCGGAGTAAAGCCCAGCATTTGGGATTGCCCAAAGCGAATTCCCTCAGTACAACAAGGCACTGTAACAGAAACGGCAGCACTGTAACGAGCCCGTAGGGAGACAGCGTACAGGGACTGAAACCCCGTCCAGGAACACATCTCACGTGGCATCACAGAGAGAAACACCAATCAGCCTGCCAGGACCTGGCTCTGTGCCTCCCAACCAAGCCCTCCTGCACTACCCTGCCATCATTCCATCACGTATCTGGATAATTCAATGGCTTTGTCCATCCCATTTCCCAAGGACACAGAACTGCCCCGGTGCCCACTGAGGCCATGGACACTGAGGGCTCCCAGCTGCCCTCAGGTGTTTTGTCACAAGGTCTCACATGAAGAGCTATTGGCAAAGCTCCTCATTTCCCAGCCCAGCTGCAAGTGAGCAAGGACAGGACCGTTCATCTTGCCCTGCTGACACCTTTCTTCATGCTCTTTTTCCTTCTTTTCTCCCTAAGGCACTGTGGGAACAGCCAGCAGGGAGAACCTGAGGCTTCCTATCAGCAAACCCAGGCCAATCTCAACTGGAACAAGCAACCCATCTTTCACCTGGCCCTTGACCTGTCCTGTTCACACCCAAGCAAACTCAGGGGTCAGTGAGCTGCATGGCCACACTCTGTCAGCACAAGCACTGCTGGGCAAATTCCTCCTGCAGCACCCGAGCATCTGCCTGTTACACCAACCATCTGATCCCAGGCAGCACAATGTGCACGAGGCTCTCCAGCTCCCTAAAACACGGCACAGCTCTGTGTCAGGCGCCCCAAGAGAGTGCCCACAGGTGCTGCCAGGTCAGAGGACCAAACCCTACCACAGGTAACTCAGGTCACCTCTGGCTGCTCCGCCCCAAGCACGCGGTGCACGCGCTCCTCGGCGCTGTAGTACAGCTGCCCGCGGCGGAACTGCGGCTCCTCCTGCTCGTACCAGCACTGCTCATCGAACTCGGGGAAGAAAAAGGCAATTTCTCTGCTGGCTGAGGCAGGTGAGTCTGTCAAAAAAGAGGAAAAGGCAATGGTAAAGAGATGCCAGCGTGCCACCACAAACACATGCTGGACTCCAAAGGCACCTGGCCAGCTATGCGTGGGGTCTGCAGAAGGGAACAAATCACTCCCTTGGAGCCCCAGAACCAAAGCAAAGGCAGACAAAGCACCATCATTCCTGCCTCCCCAAGAGCCATCCATGAATGCCAGGCCTACCTGAGCCATGGGTTGTGTTCCTGGTGTCCGTGAGGCCGTAGGCACCTCGGATGGTGTCTGGGTCGCTGTGTCGGGCTCGGAACACTTTAGTGGGTCCCATCAAGGATCTCCAGAGAGGGACAGCGTTCTCGTGGGCCAAGATGTAAGCCCACATGGGGCCACTGGGGCAAGGGCCCCGGAAGAGCAGCAGAAAAGATTACAAAGAGCTCGTTACAAACAGGTTATTTGTCCTTACAAACCTGCACAGTACGGCTGCCATGGGCTGCCACGCCGGGCCCTGGCTTGCCCTGCCAGGCCATGGGGAGGGGCACGGACCTGCCACGGCACTGAGGCCACGGCGTTGGCACTGGTGACCTCCTCCAAAGGCTGACACCCAGCACCTTCGGCGTGCCACCCAGCAGGTACCGCTGCTGTCACGGTGCAGGGCTGGATCCCGACACTGCTCTCCCCGCGGCCAGAGCCTCCCACCTCCGCACACGCCAGCGAGCCCCACCACACGCGGGTCACCTGCGGCGCGGGGCTGCCCCGCACCCCGCACACCCGCGGCAGGTACCTGGCCATGAACTCCACCAGCCGCCGGTAGAAGAAACGCCCTGCGGACAGACACGGCCCAGGTCGGCACCCACCCCGGGGCACCGGCCCGAGCCAGCACCCCGCTCCGGCAGCCCCCGGGCCCCGCTCGTACCCGCATGCTCCCGGTAGAAGCGGCGGCTCTGCTCCGGGCCGCACCGCAGCTCCTTGGCACGGACAATGAGGAAGCGGTGACGGAGAATGGCTGCGTGCACGGCCTGCGGGAAGAGGCGGCGCTGGGGGGGCGGGCCGTGGCGGGGCCCGCTGCGCTGCGCTGCGCTGCGCTGTGCCGTGCCCTGCCCGGTCCGGTCCGGCCCGGCCCGGCGCGGCCCGCTCACCTCGCGCACCAGCGGGTGGGCGGCGGCGTCCGGCTTGAGCAGCGCCAGCGTCAGCTGCAGCC
>VZTJ01003518.1:0-10389 GCA_013397795.1 Orthonyx spaldingii
GGGGGGGGTGTTTCCTCCAAAATAGACCCATGACTCAGAACTGTGAAATAAAAACCAGAAGTTGTGTTTATGCCACCATAAGTGTCTGCCCCAGTTCTGCACATGTTCCATGGCTTGGAGTCACCTGGTCCAGTGGAAGGTGTTCCTGCCCAGGGCAAGGGGTGGAACAAGATGAACTTTAAAGTCCCTTCCAACCCAAACTATCTTGTGTTCCATGATTCCATTAATTGTTGGCATCCTCTGATTCCCTGGGTTGCAACAAGAACAATACCATGTTGATGAATTCTCAGTTTGCATGAAAAATGCTGGTCTATACACATAAGTGAATAAAAAATAAACACATAGCTATATCTACATACACACAAACACATATATATATACACACACACACAAAATTACAGACAGTTCTTTAATCTTCCAAACTCCTTCCCTGTCAGGTAAAGCAGAAGGCAAGAAATTACCTGAAACCCCAAAGGTTATTTATTACCTTTTGTCACTTTGGTGAGTGTGAGCTGAGTGACAAGGTCAAGGAATAAATAAAATTTCTCCTGCTACAGCCCATGTTGCTGAATTCAGATGGATTCTGTACTTAGTTCATGGAATTTTTTAAATTTTGTTTTGCTCTGTTCCAGCTCCTGGGATCACCTGTCTGCAGCTGGCAGAGCCCTGAGACACTGGGTCAGATTTGGTGTCATGAAGCTGCTGACTACAAGGCTGGTTCTCCAGTTCTGGATCAAATTATCCACTATTTGGAAAGCAATTCCTTTCCAAAGCAGATGGAAGCAACCACATACCATTTCTGGCTGATATTTGTGTGCCAGAGCGAGGTTTCTAATACAGAATTGGCTTTTTAACTCCTATCTTGTCACTTCTCTCTTAACTAGTCTTGATCCATTCCAAGTGTGTCCATTATCCCAATGCAAGGCTAGATTTGGTGGAGGACCAGTTCACGTGCCTCAGGAAACAGGAGATGGATTACTTAGATGCATTACCTGGTTATTTTTTTACTCCAGAACTGTGTATTCCGTGTATTTTGTGGGACATTCCATGCTTTAAGCCTTGGTTCACTTGAACAGGAGTTCAGGGAACATTGCATCAGGTTTTCCTTCAGAGGGACAGGAGACTGGACACACATTAGTTGTTAGTACTCTTCCCTGATGGCAGGATTCTCCTTGATCAGGGGCATCTAAAACAACCTGGAGGAGACTGAGGGGAGACCTCATTGCACTTGACAATTTCCTCATGAGAGGAAGAGCAGACACTGATCTATTCCCTGTGACAGGACCCGAGGGAACAGCTGGAGCTGGATCACAGGTGGGCTACGCTGGATATCAGAAAAAGGTTCCTCACCCAGAGGGTGGTTGGACACTGGAATGGGCTCCCTGGCAGAGTTCAAAAAGCGTTTGGGCAACACCCTCGGGCACAGGGTGTGACTCTTGGGGATGGTCCTGTGCAAGGCCAGAAGTTGGACTCAATCATTCCTGTGGCCCCTTCCAACTCAGCTTATTCTGTGACTCCAAGCAGGGACTAGCTCCTTGTTTGAACTTCACCTGCAATTCTATTTCCTGCAGCTTCTTTTACCCCAGAAAAAAGACAAATGTTGTATTTTTGGATTTCTGAACCATCACAACGGTCAAAGAAACTGAGTCACAAACTGAAAATACCCCGAATGTAAATTCTCAGCCTGTAACTACAGATTAATAGAGAATTTTACTTACTTACATGCTTGTTTATTTTATTTAATTAGGAATTTAATTTTATTTTAACTGCTGGTCCCATTTTACAAAATCTTCTGACACAAGTAATGAGGAATCAAGGGAAAAATGAGGATGCTAAAAAGAATAAAGCGTGGCAATTCACTTGGGGGTCTTCATAATGGGTAACAAAATATTCTTGATAATGTGTAACAAGATATTGTGTGTCCAGTTACAGCTCAGGCACTGAACTGTCAGTGGGTACAGGAGGAGAAGAGCTCATGTCAACCCAGCACCTGCAGCTGTGAGCAGCTGTGTGACGTGTTTGGCCAGAGGGAACCTCTGAACAACCCTCCTTCCATTTTCATGACAGTATTGAAAAACGAAGGCCCTGAAGTCCCTTAGTCCAAAAACCCTGCAGTGCACCTCCAGAAGGGAACAGCAAAGCTCAAGCACATCACCAATGTCCTCCATGCCTTTGGTAGCCACAATTTTATCAGGAAAAGCTTCCCAAGAAGAGAAGGAGAGAACTGCCCCAGCACTGGACAGGAAAGGAAAGGAATTCTGCTACATCCTGCCAATATGACCTGGGAAAAAAATGCAGCAATTGTTTTACACTGGATTTTTTAAGGAGAACACACCGATACAGGACCTGAGACATTCTTCAGACCACTGAGCACACTGGCAACATCCCTACTGATCCTGTGGCCAAGCCCCTGGTGCTTCGAGGAAAGAAAAATTCTAGAAGGTAAGGTAGGCAGCAAGGGGGGAAATCTACTTCTTCCCATCACCAAGCCCTTAGGTCTTGGGAAAGCCAATATAAATAAAGTGCAAACAAACCATAGCCAGGGCAGCAATTGATGTGTTCACACAGAGGCACTCCATGTCACTTGGGATGCCTGAAGGTACCTGGCCTGGCCCCCAGCTGCTGCCTAGGAGGCTGTGAGTCTCCGCAGGGCTGGTGTCACACCTGATGTGCTTTAGATGCCCAAAGGCACCTAGATTGTCCCAAAACCCCCAAGTTCCAGAACCAGGATTACTCCTCGAGGGTCAGTAACCAAATGCATATATATAATGTGCCCATCTGCACGACCTTACAGGTGAAAGAAAGAAATACGGGATAGGATTCATGTTCTAACAGACATGCTCATGTTTGGCCAAATATTCTCTTAATTCTTCTCCCAGACATTAAAAATCAGCCTGCTAAAGCCTCAGTGCTCAGACCTCAATTGTTTTAACTCTGAGATTCTCCTTTACCCTGTCACACAATCCATCCTGCCAAGATCCTGCTTGGAACTGTCAATGCTTTACACCAGAATTTACCTAGAGGATGGGAGGCAACTTTGACAGAAGCATGAATCAGATATTGGGAACACAGTCTTCCCTGTGAGGGTGGTGTGGCCCTGGCACAGGCTGCCCCAGAAAAGCTGTGGCTGCCCCATCCCTGGCAGTGTTCAAGGCCAGGCTGGACAGGGCTTGGAGCAACCTGGTCTAGTGGAAGTTGTCCCTGCCACGGCAGGGGCGTGGGCCTGGATAAGCTTTAAGGGACTTCCAACCCAAAACATTCCATGATTCCTTCCCAAGATCCCATCTAACCCTGCCCTCTGGCAGTGGGAAGCCATTCCCTCTTGTCCTGTCACTCCAGGCCCTTGTCCAAAGTTGCCCTCCAGCTCTCCTGGAGCCTCTGTAGGCACTGGAAGGGGCTCTAAGGTGTCCCCGGAGCCTTCTCACCTCCAGGCTGAACATCCCCAGCTGTCCCAGCCTGTTTCCAGAGCAGTGGGGTTCCAGCCCACTCCTGTGTGTCAAGTGTCACACCTTCACACATTCTAGAAGTCTGTAACCATTATTTGGCATGTCACACATTTCAACGCCATCCTAAGGGATCATTCCATGAAATTATGTCTATAAATTTAGAAGCATCACCACTCATGATCAGAACCTTTAGAACCAAACCTCCAAACTTTAGTTCCTCCCCAATAAATCCTTCTCCTAATACAATGGCTGGGACAAAGATGAGCACAGACAGGTACACAGAACAATGTGGAAAAAACTGCAGAATCTCCTGAGTTGGAAGGGACACACAAGGACCATCAAGTCTAACTCCTGTCCCTGCACAGGAAGCCCCAAGAATCCCACAGAAAGAAGGCGGTGTGAGTACTGTTGGCACTCTCCCTCATACAGTAATCTGGGCTGGTGTTTGGGTTTTGCAGGAGGAAGCTGCAGGAGAACAGAACGTAGCTCTGTGGCTGTTTGCAGTAACTCCTCCTATGCTCGGGGGCAGTGGATAAAGGAGAGCACGAAGCAGCTTGTTGGAAACTTAACAAGTGGGAGATGAAGGCAGATAGAACGGGCTGCTGAGAAGCAGGATTCGGTTCTCCTCTGCCCGTCTGCCTGGGCTGTGCCAAAGACCCTGCACTGGCTGCTGCTGCTGTGCCAGTGCATGGGGAGCGCTAATGGAGTCACTCCCCTCCTTGGTCAAAAGAACATCAGAAGGAGAGGAACAGGTGGAAAGGAATGAGCATGCAGGTCTCAGCCATCCCTGTGCTATGATCAAGGTGGAGGTGAGGACTGAGTCTCCAAGGGAAACTTCCCTTTGGCTTGGCCTGAGATCTGCCTCTGTTCCCGCTGGTATAAATGGGAGTGACTTTACTGGCTGTGATACCTGTCACACGCATTCGGTTTTGTGATCCCCAAAAGCTGTCAGACCCCCTTAATAAAGGGAAGAGTCAGATGTGATCACAGCCTGCAGATTCCTCCACACAGAAAAACACTCAACCACATGGAATATTTAATGTATGGAAAAGTGCTGACAGGTGAAGCTGGAGGCAGAAACTGTCCCTTTACCTCTGGATTCACTGTAAGAGCAGAAACTGGGAAAAGCACAAACCTGTTGACTTAGGCACCAAATGCTGCCTATCCATATTATGTTCCATTTCAATAGACTTTTACTGTTTTTTTCCTAACAGAGCAGCAGGAAATAACAGTTTCAGTCATGCTGTAATCACCACAAAGCCTTATGGATTAAAATAAAAAAATAAAAGTACCTGCCTTTCTCCAGAGCCTTTGTGCCAGGTGTGAATCAAGGGCGCTGGACTGTGTTTGCCCAGTCTAAGCAAAAGGGAACCGGCTTAGTGTTCCCTTTCTCTCTCATCTGCTGTGCCTGGTGCCAGCCCTGCTGATGCCTCAGCACCTGGGGCTGGCTCCATCTGCCTCCCTGGTGCTGACTCCAGTGCTTGTTGTTACGTGTTCTGCCTGCACAGCCAGTTCCCAGGCTGCCTCGCTCAGGTGATCCCTTCCCTGGCTGGACCTGCTCCGCTGCTTTGGGACACTCCCAGGAGCTGAGGCTGCTGAAGGCCTGTAGGCACCGAGGAAGGAACTGCCTGGGAGGAAGCAGGGCTGGATCCCTGAGTCTGGAAAGGGCTGGGAAGACTCGATCTGTTCCCCAGACCCCTTATGTGCAAGTACACATCCCAGGCACGAGTTCCTGAGCTTAACCACCTCATCTTTTCACTGCCCTGGATACCACCAAGAAAAGAAAGGCAGCACAGACAGAGTATTCTTTAGTCCACACTCTGCACAGCCAGCCAAAAACCTCTCTGTGCTATCAACACTTGAAGGACTTCCAAACCATAGGCAAGAAATGAATCAAGGCAATTTTGATCCCTGTGATGGGCCCCACCTGGCCTGTACACCACATTCAGTGGCATCACTGACATCTCTTAGGGTGGGCTGTGAAAAAAATTCATGTTTCCAAAATGTCTCAATACACGAAGTTTACAAATCAATTATTTAAAAAAAAAAAGGCCTCAAAAAAATAGGAAAGATCCTATGCAAACAGACTGCTGATATTCTGGGAGGGTTGGGTTTAGGAGAGGACAACAGTGCCTGAGGGAAAATGACTGAAGCAGACATGGTGACAATGAGACATGGGAAGTGTTAGTTTGCTCTCCAGAAAATGTTGTACTTGGTAAATGATCTGGGAAGGGACCTGTCTCCTGGAATATGGTTTAAGGTGTGGGGTTTTTAATTCTGCACCGTGTGATGGAAGGACAAGCCAGTGCCTTCTGATCTTGCAGCAGAGGAAGAACCTATATGAACAGCAGGACATGCTCGTCCTCTTCAGAAGCTGCTCCTGCATGTACTCATTTTCCGTACTAAGGGTTGGACTTCTCCTGAAAAGGATCTCTCAGGTTAAGGCCTCTTCTCACCTGCCAGTCTCACAGTGGTGCAACATTTGTAGTTTTGAAGTGCAGCCCAGAATTTGCTACTTTGCTCAGAACATGTGGCCATGGAGTCATACAAGAGCTGGGGCAAAGAGGAAGCTGCCCAGAGAAGCTGTGGCTGCCCCATCCCTGGAAGTGTCCAAGGCCACATTGGATGGGCTTGGAGCAACATGGTCTAGTGGAAGGTGTCCCTGGTCCATGGCAGGGGGTGGGACGAGAAGGTCTTGAAAGTCCCTTCCAACCCAAACCATTCTGTGACTGCATGATAATGGATGCTGGACACCTTCCCATGAACTGCTCTTCTCACCAAGCAGGGTTCAGGCACATTCCTCAGAATAGAACAGTGAAATGTGGGCAATAACCTGGATTAGACACTTCTTTAGCTACAACTGCCTCTGCCAAGTCCTAATTCTTATTTTTGTCTCTTTCCATTCTCCTCTCTTCATCTCCTGCTGAGTCTCACCACGTTCTCCTTCTCAATGTCCTCTTCAGGCAATAGGCTCAAAGCCTGGGTTACCGTCAAAATTTCTGGCTAGAATTTGTTATTCCTGTTACAATGCCATATAATGCCCCCAGACCTTCTCCTGTGATCATCTGACCAGCTGATCACTCCATATTAATCATCTGAGTGAATGTCACCCCATTTTTCACTCTGGGTGGTCTTATATGGATCTCAGTCTTCATTAAAAAAATGACAGTATGTCTGCCTGCTGCAGTCTGGGAGTTTCACTTCAGAAGTTTTGGCCATCAGATGAGAAATTGCTTCAATTAATCCATTACTCACTGAACTTCCAGAGATTGCAGCTGCGCTTTCTGTGTTCATACCTGTGACAGCTGACCCTGACAAATGGCTCCATGAACTCTTTCTGTGTCTCGGGTCAGTAGTGAATGCCCCGAATGCTACAGGCATGTGGCAGAGTAGAACTGTGATTCTGGTCAGCACCTTCAACACCCACTGGATTCTCACTCAACTCTGCTTACTAGGACAAGGGATCCCACAGAACATTCTTTGCTGGAGAATCAGGAAAGTGGTCAGACATTTGGAATACCCAGGGGATCTTTCTGCAGACCAGAGGAAGGCAAAAGTGGCAGAAAAATTACATGCTGTAATTTTCTTTGTGAAGTGGTTACCGAGACACCTGTCAACATGTCCCAGAGTGGAAGCATGTGAACATGTCAGCCTTAACTGTCCTGTGCAACAACGGTACAGAGTGGACAGGGAAATCTAAGCTGTGGGGAGTCAACAGCACATAAGCTGATGCTTACAGCAGCTGGAAATGAAATGTCATCCTGCCTGCAAAAAGTGTCTCTTAGAAAGTAGATTACCTGAATAATCACGGAATCCTTTGGGTTGGAAAAGTCCTCTGGGACCCTGGAGTCCTACCGCCCTCCCAGCACTGCCAAGGCCACCACTAACCCATGTCCCCAAGTGCCACGCCTACGACAGCAATGCTCACACCACTTTCACTATCCTTCAGCCAATCCCTTTGCCTGGGTTTTTATTCAAAACGTAGCAAGTATAAGGAAATCTAAAACAGAGAAATTAAAAAAAAAAAGGACAAACAGTATAAGGTCTAATTTGGAAAAGGAGAACCATGTGCTGCCCTTGACTTTTACTTCACACACACACTGATTTTAGAAATGCACTCATCAATCTCCCCTTCCTCATTAAGGCTACAAAAATGTAGCATATGGGGCCCAATAAGCAGTCCAGACGTGTCCCACGTAACTGTAAAATGCAAAGAATTCCAATCCTGCAGGGTTTGGAGGTGAATTTCAGTTGCTTGGAAAGTTGTGATTGCCAGAAATACTATGTCTAGAACGTGGGTGAATCTGTCCTGAGCCACGACCCTGCTCTGGCACAAGCATACAGACATTGCCACATTTACAGGATCTCAGAATCAGAGACTGGTTTGAGTTGGAAAGGACCTTCAAACCCATCTTGTTTCACCACCCTGCCATGGGCAGGGACACCTTCCAATAGACCAGGCTGCTACCAGCCCCATCCAGCCTGGCCTTGAACCTCCCAGGGATGCGGGAACAGCAACTTTTTCCTTTGGCATGCAATTCCCCCTAAACCATATGAAGAGCAAGATGGTTTTTTTCCCCTCAGAATACTCCTATTGCCATGTCACAGCAAATCCAACTCTCTTTTTACCCCTCAAATGCAACTATAAAGCCCCTCAGGTAAATGGGAGTGAGACCAAAATGAAAACAACTTTCTCTCCCTAAACTGCAGCTCCTATGTGTCTAGCTAATGGGGTTGGGGCACACTGTGCTCTCCTGCCTCCTGATCCAGGGAGAACACATGCATAGGGAACTGGGAATCAGTGTTTGTCACTGCTGTCACTGTCACTGCTCTGGTTTGGTGTAATTTGCTGTTACTGACCTAGTTTTTGCCTCCCTTGCAGCTGAGCTTATTGCAGCTTCCACAAATTAGATGTTTTCAGCAGCAGAAGGATGTGATCAGTATTTCTGTTCCTTCACAGAACAGAAGGTGCCTCTTCCCTTTCTAACTGTTCTAGGAGATGGAGAACCCAAACCTCAGGTCAGGCAAGATCCATAATTGACCCCTATTGACCTTGGCCAATTTAGAGTGAGCAACACGGAACCATCCCCCTCCTCTCCTCACACACAAATCCTGAGGTCTGTCAGGCTCACACCTATGGAAAACTCAGCGAGTGCCAGCACGTGTGCCTGTGCACGCGTGTCCACACGCATCTGTCCATGCTCCTGCCTGTACGTGCTCAACTGTGTCAGGGCTCGTGGGCCGTGTCAGCACTCGGCTGCACACCCAATCCATGTGTGTGGAATGCAGGGGCCTTGGGAGTTGCTTCCCGGCTCCTTGCCCACCGCAGACCTTGGCCCTCACAGCACATCTGGGGTGACATCCCCTCTGTCCCAATCTCCTGACCACACATCCCTACAGCATTCCTGATCCAAACAGGAGGTCAGCTTGGGCTCTGTTATGGGGAGTTCAGTTGGGCTGCAAAACTCTTCCCAAAGAATGAGGCTGAGTTTGGGAATATCTGCTCCTTAGGGTTTCTCAAAGGGGATGGGACACAATTCTATGAAGTGTCTGATAAGCAGTTTTGATCTGAGGACAGAAGGGTCCCTTCCCTTGCCATACCCAACACATAGCTGGGACATTCCAGGTCTCTTCCCTCACGATCTCCAATTCCTGCTGCCCGCACTGGGACATGCTGGGTCCGTTCCTTCCCCATCCCCAATCTCTGCTGCCAGCACTGGGACATTCTGGATCCCTTCCCCCATCATCCCCAATCCCCAGCCCCTGCTGCCAGCACTGGGACATTCTCTCTCCCCCCTTGCCTCTCCCCTCTCCTCCTGTGTCTCTCCCTTCTCCACATCATGGCGTGACTGGGAGCTCCAGCCACTGGGGCTTCCTGCGTAGAAGCAGCAATCTCCTGCCCATGGATTGTCTGCAGAATTCCCTGTCCCAGATGCCGGGTGCTCAGCCCTGCATACAGGAGCAGGACAGACCCTCCCCAGCCCTTGCCCTCCACCTCACACAGCCATGCAGGTGCCCCTGGAGGTATCTGCCCTTCTCCTACCTTCCCAGGGAAGCCAGGCAGGTGGTGGGCAAGTGGTGGGTCGCTCTCTGGCTCAGGCGGCCATGCAGGTACCCACGATGTCCCCGCCCTTCTCTACCTTCCCAGGTGAGCTGGGGCAGGTGGTGGGTCACTCTTTGCTCACCTGGACGTGCCTGCAACCTGATTCACCTGGGAGCCAGGCGAGCGAGGCTCCACCCAGGGCAGAGTGGGGGTGAGTAAGAGCGAGAGAAAGGCAAACTCTGGAGAGCTGTTCCCTCCCCAGGCGCGCAGGGAGCCAGAGATAAGGGCTGCGCATTCCTGAGCCGCCGGAGGCCTCTCCCTTCCCGTCTGCCCGGAGCCTGTCAGACCAGCTCGGGACTGGGAGCGGAGCAGGGCAGGGCCCCCGCCCCTGTCCTGTCCTGTCCCGGCCCTTGACATGGACTCCCACCACAGACCTTGGCCCCCATGCCCGGGCAGGGGCCCTGGGCGCTGGCGCCAGCTCGGTCGTAGCCCTGCGGCTCCCAGGAAGGGGAATTTGGGCTTCTCGAGCACTTATCGCCCTCTGGGTCTGTTGGGGACAGACGAGCAGCAGCTCGTGGGCAATAGCACCGTGACGACAGGAGGGACTGGGGGCAGCGCCCTCTCCACATGGCGGGATGCGGACCCTGCGGCGGGACTATGTCCCCCGTTTCCCTGAGGGTTCCGTGAAACGGGGTCTGAGGCCTGTGTCCGTGGGCTCCCGGCCAGCCCCATCGCTGTGCTCGCTCCCGGAGCCGGGGCCCCGCGGGCAGGGAAGGGTTAAGCGAGATTCCCCGCAGCCCCGGGCGTGGCAGCGCCTGTTCCACCTTTCATGTCCCAGCTCGTCCCGCCCGGCAGCCGCCGCCGCTGTGAGGGCCGGGCCGGCGGTGACTCAGGCGGGGG
>VZTJ01003518.1:10402-110543 GCA_013397795.1 Orthonyx spaldingii
TCTCCAGTGCGGGGGGCAGGTTTGGGCTCCTCACGGAAAGAAGGACATTGAGGGCCTGGACCGTGTCCAGAGAAGGGAACGGAGCTGGGGAAGAGTGGAGCACCAGGAGTGGTTGAAGGAGCTGGGGGGGCTCAGCCTGGAGAAGAGGGTTCAGGAGGAACCTTCTCACTCTCAACAACTCCATAACAGGAGGGTAGAGCCAGGTGTGGGTCAGGCTCTGCTCCCAGGTAATAAATGACAGGACGAGAGATCGTGGCCTCAAGCTGCACCAGAAGAGGTTTAGGTGGGATATTTTGAAGATTCCTCCCGGGAAGGGCTGTCCAACCCTGGCACAGCTGCCCAGGGCAGTGGTGGCGTCCCCATCCCTGAGGAGATTTAAACAGTGGTGTGAATGTGGCACCTGGGGACATGAGTTAGTGGTGGTCTTGGGAGTGCTGAGGGAGCAGTTGGACTCGGTGATCATTGAACCATGGAACGGTTTGGGTTGGAAGGGGGCATACACCTTATCCAGTTCCACCTCCCTGCCATGGACACCTTCACTATCCCAGGTTGCTCCAAGCCCCATCCAACCTGGCCTTGAACACTTCCAGGGCTGGGGCAACCACAGCTTCTCTGGGCAACCAGTGCCAGGACCTCATCACCCTTACAGGGAAGGATTTCTTCCCAAGATCCCAACTAAACTCACCCTCTGGCAGTGGGAAGCCATTCCTCTCTGTCCTGCCATTCTAGGCCCTTGTCTAAAATCACTCTCCAGATCTCCTGGAGCCCCTTCAGGCACGGGATTTGAGGTAACAATTTGTCAGCTGCTTGGCTTCTCTTCCTGTGGACAGAGCACTTCTGCTCTCTAATGGAATGTAGTGTTGTCTTTGATTGTTTACATTTTTGATACAATACCTTTTCCGTCATCAGGAAACTGCAAAGGATCTGTTTTGAGGCCCCAAAAATGATGACATTGCTGGTAGGGTCATGCTTATGACTATTTAAGGCAGGATTTATCAGACTGAACATTTGTGACTACTACAGAGGTGGCTGCATCACCACCAGCCATGCTCATCCCATAGATCTTGGAATGGTGTCCCTATGTACATGGGGGCAATTCAGACCTTCCAGACCAAAAAGATGAACTGTGGCTGAACCCCACTGGAAGTAAGGGAGCTAAACCATCTGTCTGATATCTCAGATATAAATTTAGATTGGATTGCTCCTGGTCTGAAGCTGTGATTCACAAAGAGCTGAACCAATGCGACCTGTGAGGAAAGCCAGTTTTAATATGAGTTTGGAGCTTTTCCCTGTATGATACTGAAATATGAAGTGCTGAAATGCCTCACAAAGTCAGGTCTAAACTGTTTCACAAAAACTATATATACAAATACATCACCAACATGTTATTACAGTAGGTTTGACTTCTCCCCAGCCAGTTTCTGTTGCACTCCTGAGTGAATATTATCTGGAATTGCTGATTTTAAAGCTATTCCTAACGAAATAAAAAGGCCTGCATCCTTCCACTTGGGAATTAGTAATAAAGTTTTGCTGCTTTTCTATTCTGAATGTTGGTTGTGTTTATTTTCTTGTATTATTTCCAAGATAATATCGGATATTTTAGAGAATCTTCTTTCATTGTAAATGCCATGTACATGTGTAAGTGGTGTTTGTTTGGTTTTCATGAATTACAATGTGTGTTTGCATTGTTACACTAGATTAGTGCAGTAATCTGGGTAATTACTGTTTGTCACCAGTGTTTTACTAGGCTCCTTCTGCCACAACGGCCTGCAAACAAGGGATTCTCGTGTTCCAGACTGATGTCTGGATTAAGAACATGGGGTAAAACAAAGAATGTGGGATGAGGGTGAGACCTAATTTCAGATTGTGGCAGCTGCTTCCGGTATGACTGCAACTCTGGGAGGCAGCAGAGCACGGCAGCGAACACCCTGCACAGGTGGGCAGAGCAGGGAGAGCTTTGCTGCACTGTTCTCCCCTGGAACCTACACAGCCCACATGTGTCAGTCAGGTCATGCTGGGGTACTGCTCTAGCCCTCAGTTTTGGCAGCAGCCTGAACAGGAGCACTGCGAGGGGTCTCAGCAGTGATCAGGAGGGGATTGCATTAATTTGTGTCCTCAAGTGCCACAGAATTCAAAACAAGTGGGGATATGGCACTTGAGCACATGGTTTAGTGGTGGACATGGTGGTGGTGCTGGGCTGGTGGTTGGTCTTGGTGATCTTACAGGTCTTTTATGACCTTAATGATTCTGTGATTCCATGATTTTAAAATTGAAATCATGGAAATCTGACCTGATGGGAGCTTGGAAGGTGTCCCTGCCCGTGGCAGAGGGTGGGATTGGATCAGCTTTGAGGTCCCTTCCCACCCAAAACATTCCATGATTCTGTGATTACCACACCAAGGAGCCAGTGGCCCAGTGTAATCACTGACAAAACGCAAGGAACAGACACATTAGCTGCCCCAAGGTGCCACGAACAGAGACAAGGTAATCTGGAGAGCAGGAACTCATTCTCAGAGTCGCTTCTTTAGCAGTGCAGATCCATGGGCTCTTTGATAATGGAGGAGAAGGTGGTGAATCTTCCCCTTGACTCCACACTGGTGACTCATCCCAGTTGCCACTCTGGGTTTGATCTGTTTGGGCTCTGCATTTGTACATATCAGATTATCTGGGTTAAGTGCAGCTTTGCTTTTGCCCTTTATCTGTCTGCTCTGAAGCTGTTTAACATGATCTGCCTGTTTTTATGCCAGCTCAGTATGAAGAAGTCCCAGGCACTGACTGGCACTGAGCACTGAGCTGATTTTTTCTGCAGTGACCACAGGCTCGGTCACTCAACTCACAGGTCCCTAATCCAATTCCCACCCCCTGCTGTGCTGACAGCATTGGAAAAGTCTCTTCAGTGGCTGCACGAGTCATCCCCCTCTAGTTCTTCACAGTGACTTTTTATTGTGAAGGACTGTGGAGAAATCCCACATTATTCTAACAAGCAGAACCGACATCTGAATGGAACTCTTGGAGTGGGAACAGGAACATGGCCTTGCACAGTTTCACTGTTAGAAGTTGTTTGCTTTTTGAAAGAAAACTGCCTTCAATTAATGGGGCTGATGGGGAATAATCTGCAAAGAATCAGTGTGATATTTATACAGCAGCACTGTTGGGTACCAGGGCATGAAGTTATTGTGGGTTTGCTGGTTTTTTCTCTACCAGTGTTCAGCCCTGATGACCATCCTTTCCTTCTAGGGAAAAACCCAGGAGTGACCTAAGGAAGGAAGGTCCCTGGGATCAGGTCACCCAGCCTTAACCTCTGACCACGCTGGGGAATCCCCAGTGCAAACAGAGGGGATTCAGAACATCAGGTATGACCTGATTAAGAGAAAATCCAGACCTGCTTGGCTGGGCCAGTTAACGATCTCCCACAGGAACAAGGATATCCAGAGCTCATCCCTCCACTGGCAGAGTCTCTATCTTCAATAGTCACAGGAGTCACGTTTTAATTTCTAGTCCAGACTTGCTGCAGTCTTTAAATTCCTTATGAGGGGACAAGGGGCAGACACTGATCTCTTCTTTGTGGTAACCAGTGACAGGATCCAAGGGAATGGCCTGGAATTGTGTCAGGGGAGGGTTAGGTTGGATGTTAGAAAAAGATTCTTCACCCAGACGGTGGCTGGGCACTGGAAGGGGCTTCCCAGAGCAGTGGTCACAGCACCACACCTGACAGAGTTCAAGAAGTGTGTGGACAATACTCTTTAGCACATGGTGTGAGTCTTGGTATGGTCCTGTGCAGTGTCAGGAGTTGGACTCGATGATCTTTGTGGGTCCCTTCCCACTCAGCTTATTCTGTGATTCCGTGATTCACACAAACTAGTACTGCAGCGTGTACAGAAGGCAAACAAGATTTTGCAGTCAGGTGCACTGTGTGTCTCCTCAGTCCTCCCTGAAGAGAAACAGCTTCACTGCACAGCGGGTCCTCGTTTAGAATGCTGGTTTAAGGTTATTAAATAAATGAGAATTCAGCACAACTGCAGGTAAATGGTTTCTACAAGCAAAGAACTGCACCTTTTCATTGGCGGCGCATAGCACGGGCCCTGAGCCGGTCCCGGAGCTGCCGGGAGCCGTTCAGATCGGCCCGCTCCAGGATCCTCATCCCGGGATCCGTACGCCCCTTCCCGGGGCTCGGCCGAGGCCCAGGCGCGCCTGTCCCCGTCGCGTCACGAGCGCGTCACCGGCGGCGCATCCGTGAGGGTGGCCCCGGACAGGGCCGCGTCACCGCCCGCGTCACCCGGCAGCGGCGGCGCACGGGGGCCTGGCACTGGGGCTCCTGACGGGGCCCTGTCCCGGCTGTTCCCGGCACGGCCCCGGCGGTGCCGCCCGCTCCGGGTCCTGCTGCCGGCCCGGTGCCGCCTGTCCCCGCACAACCAGGGCCCGTCCCGGTGCCAGACACGCAAGTCGTCGTTGTGACACGCGGCGGTGCCCGCGCAGCCCTGTGGCCCGTCCTGGTCCCTCCGAACGGCGCCTCTGCCTTGCAGGGAGCTGCAGCTCTTCCTAATTCAGGGTCATCCACCCTCACCATCCTCACAGGGAATAATTTCTGCCTTATATCCCATCTAACCTTGCCCTCTGGCAGGGGGAAGCCATTCCCCTTATCCTGCACTCCAGTCCCTTGTTCAAACAAGAAGTGCCTAAAGGTGCTCCATCTTCCTAATATCCTTAGAAAACCTTGCCAGGATGAAATGCCATAGAAATAGTATCCCGCAATAAATTGTTCTGTCAGGGAAGTGCTCAGTATCCTTTCTGCCCATGCCAGACTCGAATAGATGTTTTCATTGAGCATAATGCTTCCTTCTGCTTTTTTTTTTTTTTTGCCTGAATTTTCCTGAATAAACCCAGTTAGGACTTAAGTTGCTTCTTTTGGTGAGCAATGGCTTGCGCTGACATTGGTAAAGTCCTGCCTCCCAGCGTACTGCTTCATACTCCTGGTGGGTTATGTCCATTGTTCCTCAAGCTCTGATGCCTCACAGAATTCATCTGCCAAATCCACCCTCTCTTTCCTGAGACTGCTCTTCCTTCCCTGGGGTAGCACAGCCTGGTGCCCATCCATCGAACCAGACACGGAAAACCTGGTTGAACTACAGGAAACGGCTTTGGTTTTTACCAGTCAAAGTAAACTTTAACAAGGTAAACAAAATAGTGTTGGGTTTTTTGTTGTTTTGGTTTTTAACAGAGGCAAGTAAGAAAAGCCAAGAGACTGAAGCTCTTGCTGGTATCACTGTGTTTCATATTGGTTTTTTTCCTCATCCCTGAATACTGATATTCTCACAACTGGCAGTAATTTGGGTGTGCATTAATTTCTGCTCCCAGAAGCAGGAAAACCAGGAGCATCGTTGCTGGATTATGCGGTGAGTAACAACTACCACCAAAGTGTTGATACTGAAATTGCAGACTTCATACAGGGCAAATCACTGTGACTAAAAGCTCTAAAATGTAAAGTAAACTTTATTATCCTTGAACCACAAAATAGATTTCTTTGGTTGTACAAATTTCACTAGTTACAGTCTTGATGCGCTAATTTTCCCTCGGAGTCTCTTGGGAGAGAATGGGAGAGAATCCAGAGCCTGGCACCAGGTACCGCACAAGGAAAGGAGAGAAGAATCACAAGTTAGTCACCAAAACCCAGCCAGGATTGTTTCCAAAACTGCTGTTGTTAAAAAGCAAATGCTAAAATTAGATTTAAAAAGGAAAAGCTCAAATTGCTGATGATGGAAGCAGCTGCAGCTGCAGTGTGAGATTATCAGAGTTCCCCCTTCACAAGTCTGTAAAATCAAAACATACAGAGTCAGTTAAAATGATCCGCTGGATTTTGGCATGAAAGGAGAGGCTCAACTAAAAAACTGCACCCAAAAAACTGCATCCAGCTCTTTCCTTCAGCAAATGTACAAGCAGATGTGCCTGTCACTGCCCAGCCACTGTGAGGCTCAAGGTCCGACCCTGGTCTTACTGGGGAGTCAGAGAGCACCAATGGGCAGGGAATGGGATTGTGCCGAGCTTCCTCACGGTTAGAGGCAGTGAAAAAAAAAAGGGCTGTTTCCCCTCACTAGTGGCAGCAGAGGCTGATGGCAGAGCTGGGAGCAGCAGCTGTGGCCTCCACAGCAGCAGAGCTCACATGATACAGAACCTGCTCACAGCCCTTGTTCCACATGTGGAAGCCAGAACTCACACCTAGGACTCACACCCCCACTCATTTTTCGTTTTCCTTTTTCCCTCTTGCATGGGCAAACGTGCATTTTCCCTGTCCTCCACGGAAAGGGGCCTGAAGCCAATGAGCTGGCAAAGTGGAACTGTGTAGTTATTGCAAGGCACAGGCCAGCCCCGTCCTGCTCTGTGGTGCTCCTGGTGCTCCCTGCCAGCCCCACGCCAGGCACCCTGTGACATCCCACTCCCTCTCACAGCCAGCCATGGACACTGTGGACTCCCCACCAGTATCTCCTACGTGTAACTCCCAACCTGACCCCAGCAACGCCACGTTCTACCCATCCCCAGTTCCTGACCTCTATCCACTAAGGTACCTGCTGTCACACCTCCCACCTCTGCCACTGTGTCCTACCCCAAGTATCCTGCTCCCCATTGCTGTCACACGCTCCCTAGACCCCTGCTATGGCTGTTGGCTCCATCCCATTCCTGCCCCAGTTGACCAGTTCAGCCCCAGTGCTACAGACTCTGACACTTGCGTGCTCGTGCAGCTGCTCACACCATGTGTGACAAAGGGGGACGTGACCATCCACGGAGGGACCTGTCCCCAGGACAGCGCAAAGTCCCAGCAGGAGCAGTGTCCCGCCAGGACACAGGCAGGTGGCACAGAGCTGGCTCTGTTTTCCTTGAGCACAGAGTGTCAGTGGCAGAAGGAGGCACTTTGCTGGAATTATGGTGGGTTTGTTTTGTTTTTTTCTTCTTTTTGCCTCCAAGTGTCCCATTCCCAAACACTCCCAAAGGGAAGTGAGGTGACACAGTGCAGGAGGTGGGAGGAGATGCTTTTTGGCAAAATACTGGAAATTAAATAGGAGTAAAGGCAGGCTGGACCTTCCTCCTGATTCCCACCAGAGGAGAAGCTCCTTTTAACCACTACAAAACTCAAGTTGAGGCAGTAACAGCTGGAGCCCAACACACTCACACTCCTACATTCTCCCTGTCCTACCCTTCCCCACACACAATATTTACAGGCTAACGAGCTGCCCACTGTCCTGGCCACCCTTCCTCTCCATCTGCCAGCAGTCAGTCCAGTGTTGTCCCAATTTTGGGATGTGCCCCAGTGCATTGTTGGGTGAGAAACGAGGGCGGTTCACAGCCTCAGAGGAGTCAGTTGGCCACAGAGCTCACGGGAAGCTCAGGTCCCATCCAGAGTCTGTAGGCAGGGTGGCAGCCTGGTGCTGTCCCTGGAGCACAGGAAGCTCGGCAGGGCTGTGCCAGGCTAGTCCATTGCCCAGGTGTGTTGGGTCACCTATGTGGGGACAGCGGTCTCCAAACTGCGCCGGCTGTGTCGGAGCTTCCGCTTGCTGCTGTACAGGGCCATGTCCTCCAGTGCTGAGGGAGCTGGTGCTGATGGATCTCGTGTTCCTAATGTGTCCTCTTCCTCTGGCTGCCCATCCTGCTCCCGGGGAACTGCAACCACAAGAGATGTTTAGGTCTGAGGAGAAAGCACTGGGTTAAGTTAGGTGAGATATTGAGAAGAAATCCTTCCCTGTGAAGGTGGTGAGGCCCTGGCACAGGCTGCCCAGAGAAGCTGTGGCTTGCAGCAACCTGGTCTAATGGAAGGTGTCCCTACTCAGGACAGGGGGTAGGACTGGGTGATCTGTAAAGTCTCTTCCTAGCCCAACCATTCTGTGATTCTGTCAGTGCACAGCTGGCACAGTTAATGCAGATGTTAAGGCTATCATAGGCTGATAGAATGGTATGTGTGGGAAACAACCTTAAAGCTCATCTCATTCCACCGCCTGCCACAGGCAGGGACCCCTTCCACTAGATCAGGTTGCTCCAAGCCCTGTCCAGTCTGGCCTTGAACACTTTCAGGGAGTGTTCCAGGGTATTCCCAGGTGCTAGATTTGAGACAGCACTGAAGTCTCAGTGACTCACAGTAACCCCATGTCCAGAACTTTCTGGTGACCTGTAGCTCATGTAGTGACCGCTGCGGATCCTGGGAAGGAAGTGCCATGTGTGAGAAGACACCGCCTGTAATACCCACCATTCATTGAACATGACTGCAAGTGCCAAGCCATATGAAAAATCAAGTGTCCTGAAAAGCTTCTGCTCTCCAGACCATGGACCCACCCTGACTCGAGTCTGTGGGGGGCTGAGGGGTCCCTCTGTCAGTGAGGGGGAGGAGCATCTTTGGTCACAGACTGGCCCAGCTGGTCAGGAGGGCTTTAAACCTACTGGCACCACGGAGACACGGTGGGACGGCTCCTGTGACTGAAGTGTTGGAATGGGAGGATCCAGGCCCTTAGGGAAGGACAGGCAGGGGCAATAAGGTGAGGGTCACCCTCTCTGTCAGTGCCCAGCTGGATGCAGGGAGCTGCACCTGAGAGGCTTGAGGAGCTGACCAGAGCTCACAGGTCAGGCCTGCAGGGACAGGTGACATTCCTGACCAGGAAGACGGAGGGGATGAGATCTCCATAGACAGATGGGAGCAGCCTCACATTCACAAGCCTTGGTCCTCATGGAGGGGGAATTCAACCACCCCAGTATCTGTTGGAAGGACAACCCAGAAGGGCACAGGCAATCCATGAGCTTCAAGTGCAAATGAGCTCCTGGGACATCTCTCTAAAGCCTTTGTATGCAGCAGAGAACCTCAAATAGAGCAATCCATGAGGATCTGTCAGACAAAAGGCTCAGTGTGCTGAGCTGTGCCCAGTGTCCCCACCCTCTGCTCCCGACACAGGCCTCTGGCAGTGGGAAGCCATTCCCCCTTGTCCTGTCACTCCAAGCCCATGTAAAAAGTCCCTCTCCAGCTCTCCTGGAGACCCTTTAGGCTCCCCAGAGCCTTCTCTTCTATAGGCTGAACACTCCCAGCCCTCACAGCCCATGCAACCCCTTGAAAGAACACTGGGGTTTGGAAGCGGGTGACTGATTCTGAGACAAGGCAGACAGGTATAAAAGGAATGCATGGGCACACGAAGATAAAAATCCAGCCTGGGTGGGTGGGGGAGGAAATCTCACGGTTTAGACAGAAGTCAGTCCTTTTAGACTCTTAGGCCAAAGAAGCCCCCAAACATGCAGGTTTAGTGATCCCCACGCAGGACACTGAGCCTTAAAAGCCTTTGGATTGTACCTTGGGAAATGCTCTACTGAAAACAAGCTGCCATGGGCAGCTTTGGTGGGCAAATAAGTAGTTAAACCACAGGAAAAGGGCAGGAAGGTGCTGCCACAGGATGCAGCAGCCAGGACTTGCACCTGGATCAGTATCTTGCAACTGAGGAGGAGGAGGAGTGAAGAAGGCTGTATCGGGAGAGACTACTGATACCACCAAGCTGTATCAGGGAGTCAAATGAAGCTCAACTATAACAAAGTGCATCATGATCCATAGAGTTGAGGGGTAAAATTACATGAAGGGGAAATTTACTGCAAATGTGAATGGATTCAAGAAAGAAAGAACTCTAAAATCAAAGCCTCTGTCTTAGAAAGTGCAAACCCACTGATGGCTGCAGCCTGGAGCAATTTTGGAAGGAACTACTTCCTACATTTCTTTTTTTATGTCCTGTTCTGACATTCCCAGTAGCTCCCATCAGAACCCAGATCGGCCAGAACTTTGTGCTGACTCAGTAAGTTCATTTTTGCACTACTGGATGATGCTTAAGCTCAATAAAAGGAATAGAATCCCGATTGCATAAAAGAAATGCACCATCCTTAAATGAGACAATAGTTCTGTAGGCACTGGCAGAGATTTCTGTAGACTGGAAACTTCCCAGCAATTTCATTTCTCTTCTGAGGTTTAAGTATTGGAAAAGATGGGAGAAGACAATTCAGAACATCCTCTCCTCCTGCACAAATGTACCACACAGCTCCGTCTGAGCACTGCAGGCAGTCCTGGTCCCCTCCTCTACCTTAGAAACTGATGAAATAAAAAAGGTCCAGATGAGTGTGGGAATTACTCCCACGAAGAGGAACCAGGATTCGTCAGCCTGGGAAGAAGGGAACTGCTGCTGTATTGGCCGACATGACTGGCACATACAGGTCAAGTGAGACAAAGTCACTCCCTGCACTCCAGAAGACACAAAGGAGTTATCAAGAAACAACTGAAGTAAATAAAATGCCTCATTATGGAACTTGATATCACAACGCTCCATGGAAGATTAAAAAAAATCTGGACAGTTTTATAGAGGCTCATTCCATTGCTCATGCAGACACAACACCTGGCTCAAGACATGCCTACACAATAGGTGAGCACAGAAAATTAAGAATATCCATCTATACAAGCTTATTTTCCCTACTTCTTATGGTCTTACCCTAAGAACCAACTTCCAGCCAAACAGGATCCTGGTGTACCCTGAACCAGTACAGGCCTCGCTTACATGTTTCCCATCCTGAGAGAAAACAGGAATTCCTGGAGGAAAGCACAGGCGCTGCCACTGGTACGAATCTAGAGATTCCAGTTTTGTGAAATGTTGGCATTTTGGTGAGAAAGAACCTGTGAAATGCAAGTCTGGAGAAGAAGAGGATGGATGCAAGTCTTTGGAGTAGTGATGTGGCTAAAAAAGGCTGGAGAAGGATAAATTAAAGCCACAAGAGGGCAGGGAGAACATGTTTGGTTCCTCTGAGTGTACGAGCTGTGGGGTCCCAGGCAAAGCTCATTATCCCACAGCAATTAGGCCAGGCGCAGCATGAGGAGGCACCGTTCCTGTGCAAGCTGCTGCAGACACCAGACAGCCCAGGTGGGAAAAGACCACAGGGACAAAAACAGCCTCTCACATCCCATAAGCAGCTTTCCACTAACATGAGCAACACACAGTTATCAGGGGAATTTCTGGAACCTGAGGGTTACAGGACTGGGAAGCAAAACACTGTCTCCAGGTGATCTGGAAAAGTTATGCCATAACACGAGCACATCACATGGTTTCACCCTAAAAATGCTGGTCTGCAGTTCAGCAACTCCATGGCCTCATGGAAACCTTGGAATAAAGGTTTTTAAATACATTTAAGAGATGATGACCATGAAGTCAGACCAGAGAACGGAGGGAACTGTTTCTGCATGGACAAGAGGACAAGGGTGTGCTGGGAGGAGTGAGATGCCAACACTTTCCTGCAGTTGGATATCCTCAGACTTCCTGATACAATGGTCTGCTAGCACAAAGTTTAAGAATTGCTGTGAATCAAAAAGCCATAATTCCATGATCCAGGACAATTCTGATTATGTTGGCTGGAATGCTGCACTGCCTGGAAGAGTGAGGTAGGATGGGGGGGGGGATCTAAAAAAGTCAGGAGAGCTTGGTCCCATGCCAAGAGAGCTTACTTGCATCCTCACCTGCCATCCTTTCCAGATGATGTGGGAAAACCTGCCTTTTTTTTTTTTTTCTTTTTTTGTGCCTCACACACATCACAGGTGATTTAAGAATTACTTAAGCACTAAGGGCTGGGTCTCTTGATGAGCACCACTCTTTTCTTTCTGGCTTTCATCCCATTTGAGGGCCCAACAGAGCAGTGACAGGGAACAGTGAGGTCTGAACGCCCTAAGCAGCAGCTGGTATTTCCCAGACCTTCCCTGACTTCTCAGTTCCCTGCACTGACCGAATAAACAACCTCAAGAGAATAACCCAGAGCTTAGAGGATGATTCTGAGGGATAAAGAACAGATACTGTTCTCAGGAAAATAGGTTTTTGCTGAGTTCTACAGCAGAACCTCCTTCCGGAAACAGCTCAGCCATGGATCAGCTGTCTGGGATGCAGCCTCTACTCAGAGGAATTTGTCAAGATAAAAAGAACTGGGTTTTTTTGTTAAATGAAGTGGGGAAACATGCAAAACGGGTAGAAGCAAACCAGCACCAACTGCTAGAGGCAACAGGAGTGCTCCTACAGAGCAGGCAGGCTGAGCTCCATGGTGCTGCTACAGCCACTCCGACGAACTGGGCGAGTCTCACCTGTCTGTCACAGCTGCGGACAGGCAGACACACCCAGCTGGACAGCCCGGAGATCCACTGCAGACCTTTAATTCCTACTGATTGAGATGACCATGCCCACAGATCCATGAGTGTAACTCGGAGCCATCTGGGTACTGGACCACCAACTGCTCCAAGTCTGCACCAGGATGAATTTACCTGCATGATTCCTTGTTCCAGCAAAAGGGGCACAAAACAGCCCCTGAATGATGGACATCATGCACCCGCAGCAGGTGACAGAGAGCAAAACTTCTCTGCCACATCCTACTACCACTCTACTCCAGCACACAAAACTGGAGAAAACCAGGCATGCTTGTAACACACCACACGGGGAAAATTAGTCATCTTTGAAGCACAATGCAAATATCCTACCCAAAATGAATGCGGTGCGCGCGGAGTTTTCATTCTAGAACAGATAAAACATGACATTGCTTCAAGCAACAGAAGGTGAAGTCCTCAGGGTGGTTCCACAAACAAAGGGAAACCCTCTAGAACCACAGCAGGGAGCGAGTAGTACAGCAATGACTCCTTTGGCCTGGGCTTACCTGAGTTATTTCGGTCATCCACGTATCTGAGGTCATCGGCTGCATCAGGCGACTGGAAGAGAACAGCAAATGTGATCATCCACACCTGTAACACTTGTGCCCAGTAATTTCCCACCTGCAGCCTTCCAACACTCTACAGAGAACCTGCTGCCCTCAGAGGCACTGCTGCAGCCAGGACACGGCCCTCAGAGACTCCAGCACAAATCCCTCATGCTTGAGTCATGCACCTACTGCCTGACCGGTGTGTAGGAAGGAGAGGAAATAACACAAAAGGCAGAAAGTGTAAAGAATGAAGAAAATAGCTTTAAGCTGAAAGAGGGGGGATTTATATTGGATATGAGAGAGAAATCTTTCCCTATGAGTGGTGAAGCCCTGGCACAGGTTGCCCAGAGAAGCTGTGCTGCCCCATCCCTGGAAGTGTCCAAGGCCAGGCTGGACACTGGAGCTTGGAGCAACCTGGGATAGTGGAAGGTGTCCCTGCCCGTGGCAGGGGGTGGAATGAGATGAGTTTTAACGTCCCTCCAAACCCAAAACATCCCAGGATTCTATGAACTATTGCACTGCTGAGAGAGGCCTACAGACACTGCCTGAGGATTTGGAGGTGCAGCCTCCTTTGGAGACACCTTCTCAGCTGTATGAAGAGTCAGTGCTGCACCTGGGGAAATTTGGGTGGTTTGGAGCTGCCATGGGGCTCAAGCAGCCAGTCCCCCAACTCGTTTGGAACAGAATCTGGAGAGGGCACAGACCAAAGGAAGGCACTCCAAGAAAATGAGGAATGACTTCCAAGGGCAGAGCAATACCACAAGGGACAGGTGTCAGTGAAGAACAGACATCAAATAATGTAAAACTGCCTGAGAATCCTCAAACTGCAGCTCTGCCACAGCCAGCCTGTCTTTGGAATGACACACCTTGGACTAGGATCTGTGTGTCCCCACAGAAAGGTGAAGCCCAACGAGGCAGTGTTTGCTGGCTCTCCACACACAGGCATCTGCTTCACGATCTGTATATAAAACTAAAAAACCCACCCAAACCCAATTCAGACACAGGGTTATCTGCTCAAATCAGCTGTCACGAATGCCACCAGTGACTGACTCAGCCAGGCAGTTACAGCTCCCAGCCCTAGAAAATTGGTTCCAGTGGCCCCTGAGCAGGGGCTAGGGGTCAGGATCACCTCCATAGCTGGGATTCCATGACAAAGCAGCTTAAAATAGGCCATTTTAGGAAGGAGAAGCACCTCACCATGGCATTCACCCTCAGAACCAGGTGTTTACCCCACATCTCACTGACAGAACTACAACTTGAGAAGTGGCACCCCAGCTCCTCCTCGGGCAGGACACCAGACAAATCTCAGCTGGAAGTTCACATCTGCTCCAATTTGGCATTTGCTAGACATAATTTCTGTAACTTTTTCTTCCCTTTCATTCTCATCTTTCACTTAAAAATATTTCAGGAGCCATTCCGGTAAAGATGCAGTTGTTTTATATCTGCAAAGCTTTTGTCATTCATTTTAAAACCATCAGGACCAACTTTTTCTAATTCCACTTGGCTGAAGCCTCCAATAAGCCCTCAGCTTTCAGCCCTCAGCTTTCAGCAAGACTGGTGTCACTGCCCCTACACAGGCAAGGCCTCTGCAGAGGTTTCCCCACATCCCTCAGCCTCAGCTCTTCCACCAAACCAAGTTCTGATCTATCTAAAGGTGGCTCAGCATGCATTTTATACCTGGATTTCGTAAACAGGTTTGGAGGAAGGAATAGCAGCAAATTCCCGGTAGTCAAACTTCTTTTCAGACATTGACTAGAAGGGACAGCAGAAGGGAAGAAACAGAAAAGAGAGAGTGAGGGCAGAGAAACGGATGGAGGAGCAGCAGCAAGATAAGCAATCTAAGAAGAGATCACAGCAGAAGCAGAGGGACATCCTCAGGGAGAGGCCAGGAATGCCTGGATAGAGGCTGGAAAATGGGGCATCCCTGGGACACTGCCTTTGGAGCTCTTCTGGTGTCAGAACAGGGGTTTTGAGTCATAGAGGAAACATCATGTGCTCCAGTGAAATGCTAATGCACACCAAGTCAGGTAGGAAACCTAGTTTTGGGGGGAAATTCATGGCAAGATTCCTGATAGCTGGAGCACAGTCAGAATTTCAATCCAGAGCTGCATTATGGTGTGAGCTGGCAGGACAAGGTTCCCTCTATGCAGCTGCTCCCCACCTACCTTTCCTGGTCTGTCTCGCCAGTTCTTACAGTTCAGTGCAACAATGTCCCATGGCATTTACCCAGGGTTAGGAAAAGGAAAATGCTGATTGCAGCTGAAGGTCTGTTTTGTGCTGTTGAGGAAACATAGGGCCAAAGTCCCTGAAGTGAAGTGAAAGGCTTTCAGAACCCAGGGAAAGGCCTTCTGAACCCAGGCAGAGGCCTTCTGAGCATGGTGAATGGCTTTCTGAACCTGGGGAAAGGCTTTCTGAACCTGGGGAAAGGCTTTCTGACCATGGTGAAAAGCTTTCTGAACAAGGATGTGAAGAACCAAAGAAAGGATGACATAATAAAATAGGGACACAGAAAGCAGATGTCACATGGGAACTGCAATAAAGGGAGGTGCCTCTAGCCAGGAGTTTGGCCAAGTGCCACCCACTGACCCCCTCACCATTCCCTGCACCATGCAGCCAGGCCTGGCTCGAGGACTAAATGGGGACCCATGGCTCCCTGGCACAGCCAAGTAACCAGGGAATCTCAGGATTTAGGAAAGGTGAAAAAAACAAGCAGGGTAACATCATACCAGCCTTCCCGGGGAAGTGACGTTCCTGGGGCTGCAATCTGCAAGAGGTGACAGAAGAGCACAGTTAGTGACCGGCTGGCTGTGTGACATTCAACCCCCTGAGCCAGCTCCTTCCACTCAGCAGCATTTCAGTGTGGGGACACCATGCTGAGGGCAGACCCTGCCTTCTGCCTTCCCAACCAACACCTCTTTCCTGCTTTTTCAGAAAATCAGGATGCTGGTTGTGTCTCCACCCTGGTTCCCTGGAACCTCACCTCTACCTCAGCTGCTATCACATGTTCTATAGCTGAGGCCCATCCCCTATGCTGAGAGATGCCACATGCTCCCAAGGAAACCAGGTTGAAGGCGGGAATTGCCTCCCACAGCTCTGGTTCTGAGCAGGTTAAGCTCAAGGAGCACTGCCTGTTTCCCTTGGAGGCAGCAGCAGCCTCCAAGAGAGTTCAGTACCTTCCAGCGGCGTTGGAGACGGCGTCGGAGCGGGTGATGGTGACTCTGCCAGCTGCTCCAGCGTGCTGCGTTTCTTCCCCTCCTTGGACTTGGCAATAACCATCTGGGCTTTAAGAGCATCCTGTTCCAGTGATTTCATCCTGCCTCAGGAATGGGGTGGGGAGAAAAAGCCATCAGTTACTGCCCTGTCGATGAGGGAACATGTGCCACCTGTGCACAGCAGTGCAGTGCCAGAGCCCATGGGCTGAGTGCAGACAGGTGGAACAAAGCCCCGAGGGTCCCCCAGGCAAGCAGGCAGGAGGACAGCTGGGTTGGCTGCCATCCCAAAACACACATGTGATCACATGTGTCAAACACACAGAGCCTGAAGCTATGGATCGACACACTAAGAAGCTGCAGGCAGTCCCAGAGGTGCCACACAACAGGACAGTGACCCGAGCTGGGGACAGAACTGCGAGGATCGCACGGGCAGGATCAGTCCTCGGGGGCTTTACTCTCCTCTGTGCTCAGTGCACTGCACCTTAAGCCTCCTCAGCCATCAGGAGATCATGAAAAGCCAGGCTGGATGGGACCCTGAGCAACCTGGTCTAGTGGAAGGTGTCCCTGCCCGTGGCAGGGGGGTGGAACAAGATGGATCTTTAAGGTGCCTTCCAACCCCACGCTGAGATTCTGTGAAATAGCTGTGAAAAAGTGGGCCCAGCCCTCAGAGACGTCTGTTCCTTTCTCCCCATCAGATAGCCCCAGCATCCCCCCTTGTTCTCTGGGCAGTGGACACCAGGGACCACTTCCATGTCCTCCTGCCCCAGGAGGCCCCAGCTGGGGCACAGGGACACAGACAGGAGCATGCAGCTGCGGGGAGGGGGCTGTGCACACCTGGATTGGCCTCCTGACCCAAGGATTCTTGAGGCGTGACTCTGCACTGGGCTAGACATCTGAGCTGGCCTGGCCCCAGGAGCAGGTGCCCACTGCCGGGACTGGTACAGCTTCCTGGCCAGATCCTGCTCGTACTGTTTAATACTGTCTTCAAGAGCTGAGGATCTGAGGAGGAGCAGCAGGAGAAGGAAGAGGAGAAGGAGGAGGAGGAAGAGGAAGAGATGATGGTGATGAACATTGCAGCAGACAAGCACAGGAAAAGAAAGAAACAGATACAGGAACATACCCTGGGTAAGGGGAAATACGGGTCTGACACAGGGGCAGCTTTGCCTGAACTGGGTCCCAGATCTGATCCTGCCCAACCCTGGCTGCTGCTGAGGCAGCAGGAATCCCTGGGGGCAATCTAGCATTGTGCCCAGGAGCATCAGCCTCAGAGCCTCCACATCCAGAGCTGCCTTCCCCATGCGCTGGGAGGGCACTAGGAACAACTTCAGACCCGTGGGAAAGGCTGTGAGGTGGTTAAAGAGTGTGAGTGTGAGTCAAACTGAGGGGTGTGGGGCATGGGTGGGTGTCTGCCACACGTGGGACAGTCTCTCAGTGTACACTGATCATGTGTTCCATGCACCTTTGCTGGACCATGGGAAAAAGGGAACAAAATGGCCAAGCCCATGACACACAGTTTTTGTCCTGGGACACGTGTAACTGAAGGTGAGTGTGTCCCTAAACCAGCATCTGTGGGGGAGGAAAACTGCCAAAATGCTCACAGGCCCACCTGGGCACCTGCCCCTCAGTGTGCACCAGTGCCTCTGAACCTCACTCTGCCCTTGGTGCAAGGGCCTGGAGTGCCGGGACAAGGGGGAATGGCTTCCCACTGCCAGACAGCAGGGTTAGATGAGATACCGAGAAAAAATCCTTCCCTGTGAGGGTGGTGAGGCCCTGGCACAGGCTGCCCAGAGATGGCTGCCCCATCCCTGCAAGTGTCTGAGGCCATGTTGGACGGGGCTTGGAGCAACCTGGTCCTGTGGAAAGTGTCCCTGCCCATGGCCGGCGGTGGAACCAGACGAGCTCTAAGGTCCCTTCCAACCCAAACTATCCCATGACTCCATGACTGTGCCAGGGGCTGTGTGTGTAACAGGGGTCCCTGTGTGTGTTGCAACAGAGCACGAGGGGTGCCAGCGTGGGGGAAGGAAGGGCATCACACATCCTGGCAGAGCACTGATGACACAGGGAGAACAAGGAAAGCCCAAGTAGGTGCAAACTGATGGGGTCACGAGTGACAGCAGAGAGCAGAGAACTGGAAAGAAGCAGAAGACAGGAGATTAGAAAGGGAGGACTAAACCCAGTGGCACTTGGAGAGAACATGGGTTAGTGGGGCTGAGCCCCTTGTGTGGTGCAGTGCAGAATTTCCCCTGCAGCATAGGGGCCTCTGGAGACAGGACCTGATCACATCACTGTGCCTGTTCCAGAGCTAGGGAAGAGGGATCCTGAGACCACTGGATCCTCCTGGGAGATCTGTGGCAGCAGGGAATAGTCCCTCCTTGTGATACAAAAAGGAGCACATTATGGTGACTGACTCCTGTCCAAAGCATCAGCCAGGCACTTCTCCAAGAACTGCACAAAAAGCTGTCCCTCGGTGTTGGAAGCAAAGTGGAGCTGAAGCCCTGGTCTGCCAAACTTAAACCCAGTAAGGCTGGATCTGACAGCTCAGGCAGCTCCTCCTTGACAGGTATTCCCTCCTCTGGAAGGCTCTTTTTTTGCTAGCCTCATTTTCCATGGACAAAACACACTTAAAAGGAGACTGAAGGTTTGGGATGAGAGATCTCTCTTTTGCCCACAGCAGACAAACCCATGGTGTTCCACACTCACTAACCCTCCTGCAGTGTCACGTGAAACTTTTACTGTGCCCTGAGCAACTCCAGCCAAATCCCAGCTGGGCCAAAACTATGGGCACATAAACAGTAACATTACAGGAGCAAATAATATCATCAGATCACCTAAAACTGTCCTCTCCCCTCCCAGTATTTTTCAGATTTATCTGCTGGCAACACCAAGTTCCTGGAAGAGCAGAGTCCTGAGACTGGAGCTGCACACCTGGGACATCAGCAGTGTCCCTGCATGGATTCTGCTTCCAAAAGTCTGCACAGGCAACATTCTGTTTCTCCTTCCGACATCCACCTTAAAAAAAGCTTCTATTACAGCATTCCTTGGGTACATTCATGCTTAGGCATGAATCAGAGCTGACAGATCTCAGAAAGCCTTCCCCATCATGTGAGGAACGTACCTGGGAAGTGGAGGCACAAGGGAGCGAAACCCTTTCATGTCTCATTGGGAAGGGATGGCAGATAGGGCACTACCTCTCTCCAAGCACAGTGATGTGGATTTCCAAAAGAGGCCTGACAGGAGGTCTGAAGACCAAGAATAAGTCTGTGCAGGATGTCTTACACTGGTGCTTGCACAGTGTCACACTGAAGGCTGGTTTTGGCACTATTTCACACTGACAGCTCTCCCTGAGACAGAGGTGTGTGATTCCAGCCCTCTCCAAGCACTTGCAGCACAAGGTACTCGGTGGTCTCTCTAACCTTGTAAGGAAGGATATGGCAGAGCAAGGCAGTCCCTAAAGAGGCTCCAAGACAGCTGGAGGGAGACTTTGGACAAAGGCCTGGAGTGATAGGACAAGGGGAATGGCTTCCCACTGCCAGAGGGCAGGGTAAGATGGGATCTGGGGAAGAAATTCTTCCCTATGAAGGTGGTGAGGCCCTGGCACAGGGTGCCCAGAGAAGCTGTGGCTGCCCCATCCCTGCAAGTGTTCAAGGCCAGGGTGGACAGGCCTTGGAGCAACCTGGGACAGTGGAAGGTGTCCCTGCCCATGGCACGGAGTGGGAATGGATGGTCTTGATGGTCCCTTCTCACCCGAACCATCCTGGGATTCTGTGAAAACCAATCTCAAAGAAAATTTGCTCAAAGCCCCAGAATATCAGTCCAGCTCTCAGTGATGATCTGCTTTGCATTTCTCCATTCTCGGAGCCTCCCCAGGAGCAAAAGCCCCATGATCATCCATGTAAAGTACAAACACTGGAATTGCTAAGTGGAATCACAGCTCACAGTGATCCCTCCAATCTCATCTAAAACCCTATTCCTCTCCAAGCCTCATCCAAACCCCAAAAGAGACAGTTCAGCCTGTCCTTTGAATGTCTCCTACAGGAATATCAGAAGAAGAAAAACTATCATTAGTTATAGGAGCAGCCTGACTAATTTTTGAAAGGAAATCTATGACACAGTAAATGCCTGGACTAGCTTCAACTCTTAAGTTCTGAGTTAGGAAGTTTTCTTTCTTCCAGAACAATTTTTAGTCACCCTTTCATAGCTGATGGAACAGCTCAAGTGGGTAAGAATGGCCTCATCCTGCCAGTGTCTTGGCTGCAGCACGATTTCCAGCCCAGCAACACTGGAAATAAGAAATTCCATTTTTCATTTTGGATCTGTGACCTTGCAGCATCAGTAACACTATTTTACATGGGTTATGAAGAAGGTGGGAATTGTGTGCTGAGGGAAGGAACACACCCACCACGACACACAGGTGTGCTCATGTTCATCGTGAACTCCCCATGTCCACGGCTGTGCAGGCACTGTGGGAATCTGGGAGCCCTCTCCCCTGGCTGCTGACAGAAGTGGACAAGCTCAGCCAAGTCACCAGTGCTTTGCACTGCTTGAGCAGATCCTACATAAGCTCCCTCAACCTGCCTCCGAAAGGGTCCCTTGTTCCCTGGTGTGATTCCCTCTAGGCCCCAGACATGCAGGAGCTCCCCTGCTCTGGCCCGGCGAAGGAGCAGTGAAGGCTCTGGCTCACCGTGCTGCCCTCCACATGGCCCGTTTCTCTGCCTCCAGAGCCCGGCGTTCTGCTGGAGACAGCTCCTTCTCCTGCCCGCTCAGCAGCTCTGGGCTCTGCACGCGCAGCCGCTCCTGGTGCCGCCGCTCGGCCTTGGCCGTCCGCACCGGAGCCCCCGGGTCCCCCGTGCCCAGCGACGATGGGCTCAGCCTGGGCAGAGAGAGAAGCAGTAAGAGAGAGGCTGGCCGTGTCCACCACAACTCACCTGCCTGGGAGTGGCAGCTCCAAGCACCTGCTCAGTGCCACATCCACAGGCTACCGTGGGATGTGGGAGGGCACAGGACACAGGAAAGTTTCTTGTAAGGAGTTTCTGGTTGGACAGGGCTTGGACTGTCCTTGGAGCAACCCCCAGATGGCAGGGGGTTGAAACCAGATGGTCTTGAAGGTCTCTCTAACCCAAGCCATCCTGGGATTCTATGAAGTTGGTTCTGATCAGTTTCCCTTCCTCCACCAAATCCTTCCTTTGCAGCCCCTGGCTGCTAAAAAAAAGGAGGAAGAGGAACTCTCCAGCCCCTGCCCCACCTGCCCCACTCACCCGGACATGGAGTTGGTTCTCTGCTCAGACTTGATCCCCTCTTCCAGGGAATTCCTCTGTGAGCTGCTGTTCTCACTGAGCTCCAAGGGCCTAGAGAAAAAAAACTCTGTGAGCTGCAGCACCACAGGCTGCACACCCAGGGAAGGGTGGGACAGGTCCACCCCCAGAAAGCAACAGCTGGTTCAGGGTGAAGTCACACCCCTCCATGGCTTTGCTCAGCAGCTCATCCACTATTGCTGTGAGCATTCCTGTGGGAATCTCCTAAATGTCCACACTAATATCAGAGTTCATTCCCTGCAGCTGGAGGTCAGCCAGCCACTCACACACACACACAAGTTTTTCCTCACTTTTTCTAATAAAATTATTTTTTGGGATTTCTTTTCCTCCGGATCTTACCCTTCAGTACCAGGAACTTGGACCTCACACTCGGCTTTGTTAGCTGTGGCACAAAGGGATTCCAAACAGAGATGACCAATAAAGATTCACCTTGGAAACACCAGTCACCTGATCCTGATTTTATACCTTCATTAACAGATTAATTTGATTATTACAATTTCTTCCATGAGATGGGCCATGGAGCTGCTCTGAGGGCTGGAACCTGGCTGGGAGACCTGGGGATGTTCAGTTTATAGTCACACTCAGCCCTGATTTTTACTGCTCAAGTTTATTTTAATTAAATTTCAGTTTCTCTTCCAGCATGAGAAAAATTATCTCAAGAAACACAACTTCAGTCTCCTCCACTGCCTCCCCTGCATTCAAGCATAAATAATAAGCAACTGAAAGTCATCTGATGGATCCAGCCTTCCTGTTCTTCAGCATCCCATGTTTCAGTACGGAAACAGGAGAGATAAGTAGGACTTCCCAGAGAACCAAGGAGCTGCATTTGAGTGGTTTCCTCCTTGCTGCTGCCTCAGCACAGGAGGGGCAAGGAAAGTCTCAGGGCATCATTATGTGAGAAGTTCCTCAGCTGAGACTGGGCAGGAACAACAGAGAGAAATGAGATTCCACACGCCAGGGTGTGTTCTGCCACTGTGACTGAGAAGTGTTCATGGAGAGGAGAATGTCTGTCCCTAAGACTTCAAAGACAGATAAGGACAGCTTCAGCTTCACTCCAGTGTGTTCTTACTTTATCTGGAGCCTTTGAGAACCCTTTTCTCATTCCTCAGTTCTATGCCCAAGAATTAGAAAAAACCATCAAGGTAACCTGGAGGCCAAGTCCCAGAGAACTAGGAAACAAAAGCCTAAAAAGAACCCCAGACCTGGTTTAGCATCACTTTATCATTCAGCTTGTCTTGAATCATCTGTCTCTAAAAATCAACCTCTCTACATACCCTCGGGCACAGCTGAAGGAGTTGTTCCCTGAAAAGAGCGAGCTGGAAAACTTGGCCTTTTCTATGCTGAAGAAGAAATCTCGCCCAGCCCTCCTCCCTGACAATTCCTGGGACACCTCTGACATGTGGATGGTACAGGGCTGCCTGTGGTCCTGTCTTACCGAGCTGCTGGAGCCTGGATGCTCCTTCCATTCAGCCTCTCGACCTTGTACTCGACGCCCTCGATGATGACGCTGGATTGCACAGCCTCAGGCGCTTGCCTCACCTCCTCATCCTCCTCAGCTTCCTCCTCCAGCAGAAGGGCTCGCTGCTGCTGCAGCTTGCGTGCTGCCGAGGGAGACAGGAGCCAGCTTACACCACAAAGCATTCACTGAACCCCAAGGATGGGACTTCTAGACAGGTCCTTAACACTGAACCTCCCCAAGGATGGGACCTCTGGGCAGGTCCTTATGCTTCTCATCCCTGCAAGTCTGGGCTGGTTTCAGTCCATTCCCTCTCCATGGACACATTTGTTCCTCCACACTTCCACTAATGCTTCAGATGGAACAAACTCTGCATTGTTTCCTCAGTCCCTCCTTCCTTATCCACCAAACTTCCATTCCTGGACACTCTATGGGCAGATTTCCAGCACCTCCTCATGCCCAGTGTGCTCATTTTCAAACTGGAAACTGAGTACAGTCTCTTCTGCCCTCTTCCCAGAGGGAACAGCCCTGTGACTCTGCCATCTTCCCACTGGCCTTCTGGAGGAACCCAGGCCTGGGGTGCTGGTGATGGGCCCCACACGACAGTGGCCCTGGGAACCCTTCTGCTGGTGAACAGATGAGTCACAAGAGCATTGGGGACACAGGGAGACAGAGAGCAGAGGGCTCTCTGAGGCAGGAGTCCTGCAGGTTACCACTCCCCAGGGCTGGGGCCAGTTCTGGGCAAGATTTTTGTTAATACTTTTATCTGGCTGCAGGAGCTGAATGCAACAGTAACACTCCTTCTCTGCAGTGGCTTTAAAAATGTTACTGAAGTGTTTACCAACTGCAGACATAGAGCTGCTGGAGAGAGTCCAGAGAAGGGATAGGGGAATACTCTGAGGGCTGAAGCCCCTCTGCTCTGGAGACAGGCTGTGAGAGCTGGAATTGTTCAGCCTGAAGAAGGGAAGGCTGCAGGGAAAACTTATTGCAGGCTTTCAGTACCTACAGGGGCTCCAAGAGACCTGGGGAGGGACTTTGAACACGGGCCTAGAGGGACAGCACAAGGAGGAATGGCTTCCCACTGCCAGAGGGCATCATTAGATGGGATCTTGGGAAGAAATCCTTCCCCGTGAGGGTGGGGAGGCCCCGGCACAGGGTGCCCAGAGAAGTTGTGGCTGTCCCTGGATCCCTGGAAGTGTCCAAGGCCAGATCGGACAGGCCTTGAGAACCATGGTCTAATGCAAGGTGTCCTTGCCCATGGCAGAGGGTGGGATTGAGTGGGTTTTAAAGTCCCTCCAACCCAAACCACTCTGTGATTCCATGATACAGGACACCCTGAACCTACAGCACTTCCACCAACCCAGAAAGTATCAGTGGAGCATCCACAGAATTCTTCAACATTCACTTCAAATTATTCCCAGGCCTTACAATAATCACCCTTGGGCTTCGGGACGTGCTGCATTTCCACAGGAAAGGAATCACTTAACAGGACAAATTTCTGTGCACATATTCCTATGTACCTTCCTCCTCTTTCATCTTCTTCAGGTCATCCTCCCCCACCAGGGACACACGCTTGGGAGGCTTGTCCAGGTGCTGCTGCTTCACCTCAATTTCAAAATACTTCTGCCTCTCACGGAAGGACCTTTGCTCAGGGCTGTGCTGTCCCCCAGGGCTGTGTGCAGCCACCTGCAAGAGCCACACTGCTGCCCACAGGCCACCCAGCAACCCCAGGCTGCCCACAGGCCACCCAGCCACGGCACCCTCCCCATGCCGCCCCAACCCCTCCTCTGCCACCTGCCCCACATTCTCCTCCTCCCCAGCCCTCCCACACTATGACCCCTTCTCCCCATCCACAGCCCCTATGACTCCCACCCTCCTGACAGCCCCAGTCCCAGAACTCACCTCTGAGGCCATTTTGGTGTTTTCTGTGCTGCTCTGACCAGACAATTCCTAAGAACAGAGAGAAGCATGCATATACTAAAAAGAAAGTTTCCAGCCACTCCCCAACCATCCACCAGCCATGTGTCCCCAAGGCCAGACAAGCTGACACAGGCTCTCAAAACTGTCTCAGAATTCGCACAGATTTAACAAGGCTTAGCAATCATCAGGAATGAGGGTTTATGTTAAACTGAGGGTTAAACAGAACCAGGTGCGACAACTTCTGAAAGGCCAGAAATTGAACAACATGGGAAACAGGCACAAAACAGGAGCAGGGGCTGAGCTGGAGGGGGTTCACAGGAGCTGGTGGGAGCTCACTCACACTTTGCCACCAAAACCACCCAAAATTTACTTCAAAGAAGCAATGATGCCATCAGAAAGAAAGAAATCTGTATTTACTGGGATGCATAACAGACTATTGCATGAGTAGAACTACAGGGGGAGGAAAATAATCCACAAAATCCATCTGTGAACCAGGAATCCACAGGGGTAAACTGAGAACTGCAAAAAAGTTATGGAAAAGAAGAAAGTTTTTTAATTAGACAAACTGAAAGGACCCACAAAAAGAAAGCAAGAAGATGACCTCTTGGAGATGACCAAGAGGTTTGGATGACCCCTTGGACCTCCAAACACACTCCAAAAACTAATTCAGAATTCAGAACTCAAGTGGATCGGCCTGAGCAGCCTCCTACAACTTTGGAGGCATTTGAACAATGCTCTTAGGCACATTGTGGGATTCTTGGGGGTGTCCTGAGCTGGACTCGATGATCCTTGTGGGTCCCTTCCAACTCAGAACATTCTAGGATTCTATGATTCTAACACCTAAGGTTGCCCTATTTAGCATGGGAAACTGAGGCAATGACCTCCAAGGCCTCACCTAGCGTGGACTGTTCCATGATTCAACTACACGGAGAGGAAAAGGAAGAGTTCCAATGAAGATCAAAATCTATTCAAAAATGTCTCAGCACAGGTTTAGCCTGGCCCTGGAGTCTGGAATTTCAGAGTTCCTTTGCATGAGAACAGCATGGTTGTACATCAGTATCCCAATGTCTGGGGAGAATTAACAACGCTGTGAGATTCCATGAGCTTCCAGGACCTGATACAGGCAGGACTCTGCCAGGATGACCATCTGCATCATGAACTGACTCCCAGCTTCCATAGGACCTCAACGTGTCCCTCCTCTACAGCAGCTTTTTCTGGAGGGAACAAATCACCACCTCCTTCCCTTCTCACCTCTGGCCTGCTCACACCTGTGCTGATGTAACCCCCCAGCAGCACGAGTTACCTGTGTCCCCAGCAGTGGGTGGGACAGGGGCACTGCTGCGAAGGTCTTGTAGGCCTGCTTGACATTGATGGGGACCTCGTCAGGGGAGGGTGGCGACGGTGGTGATGGTTTTTGCTACAGGGACAGACAGGAGGTAAAAGTGAGCACAGGTGGGGTGAAAAAACCCAGATGGGGGAAACACAGCCCAACTCTTGGCCCGCAGAGCCTACGAGTGGGACATGGAAAGGAATATGTTAGGGAAGACGTAAGGAATACGAAAGCCTTGCGAAGGCTGCTCCTGAGCCTTGGGCAGGAACACAAGCAGCAGAGCACTGCACACACACTATACACAGCAGCACGAGGGTTACAGCCCCTTCTGTTTCCTGGATGGTGAAGGAATGGTGCTTTTGGTGGCACAGATCTTCACTGACCTGATGGAAATGTTGTGACAGCTCCTTTGGCCAAGGGGGCACATGGCCATCCCAGTCCTTGAGAATTTCCACCCAATTCAACCAGCAAGCACCTACCTGAATCAGGGTTTTTTGGGCTAGAACAGGACAGCTACACATTGACTCTGACTCCTGTTTAGGGCTGAACAAGATTCTCTCCAGTGGAAGGTGTCCCTGTCTTTAAGGTCCCTCCCAACCCAAACCACCCTGTGATTCCACAATCTGATTCAGGGATCTGTGATCTGGAGCAGATCTGCCTTTGATCTCAAATTTTCCCTCTGCAGAATTACAGTTACTGAGAAACATCTGGCAAGGTCCGAGGGGACCTTCCTGCTGCTTGTCATTGTCTTTGCTGGGCCTTTCCTCACCCACCTTCCCTATGACCCATCCTGTCACGTCTGGGGGAAGCAGCACTGGGGTGACCTGCTCAAAGCATCACAGAAATGACAGGGGTGGGGGGCAATGACATCACAACCTTCCTTCTGCTGGAAAGTAAATCCCCTTTAGCCGTTCATCCCTCCAACCCTCCAGCTGGACTAATCCAGTTCCAGGCCTTTCTGGTTTTCCTTAGTCCTGGACTAGGGCTAACTTATGTTGTTTGATGATGTTCCTTGTGCATGGGCTAAAGGACAGCACAGTGAGATCAGAAGAGACTGTAAAATATGAATCTTGTCCAATTCTACAGATTCTGTACAGCTGTTTGCCTGCAAACAAGGTCTCTGTTTTGGTATCGCATTGTACAAGCTCCAATAGAGAGAGAAGGGCTGGATTCATGGAATCTCACCCAGGATGGTTTGTGTGGGAAAGGACTTAAAGACCATCCAGTCCCTCCTCCCCGTCATGGGCAGGGACACCTTCCATTATTCCTTCCACTTTTATACTGAAGGGACACAGGTCCTCTGTCATGACAAAGACCAAAATACCTGAATTTTTCTCTCCCATCAACAAACATCCCCAGGAATATGAACCTTTCAAAACCAATCATTTCGTAAACCATAAAACCCATCAGCAGGATGGTACTGGCTTTTGCTCCAAGGTGGCAGAGATCAACAAAGGTTCTGTAAGCTTTATGTCTCCACAGAAGTCAACACTGGCTCTAAACCTGTATCTGCTCTGGCGATTTTGGCCACAAAAGCTTCAGCAATGCTGACTCCTGGGACGGGGTCACAGAGACACGGGGCAGCTGGGGAGGCCCAGAGAAACAAGCGGGATGCACTGACCTGGCTCTGCCTGTGAGGAGTGCGGGTTGCTCCTCAGGGAGCCCAGACTGGTGCACGGACACCCCCAGCCTCAGCTCAGGCACGTGGTCATCAAACCCTCTGCGAGGGTGTCCTGCCCCCAACACATGGCACTGCAGCCACCCAGGGCAGACACGCGGCTGTCAGGGAGGAAACCCCAGGCCACTTACAGAGTTGTGGATCCTGAAGCCAGGCTCAGGCTGCTGGAAGGGGTTGGGGCTGTCCCCCTCCTCCGCACCATGTGATGTAGCACTTTGTCGCACGCGGGAGAGAGGCTGAATGACACCAGGCTTGGTCTGCTCATGCCAATGCCCCAGGACAGGATGGGGAAAGGCAGAGGAAGAGAAAGGGGAGGGAGAAACAGAGAAATGAGCAGTTAGGGCAGTGAGGTGTCTGCCATGCAGATGAATAAACAAATCCATGCAAATCCATGCACCCCAGCTTTTTTCCTCAGCTGTGCTGCCTGCTCCAGCTGCCAGACTGGCAGGGAGAGCTCTTGGAGCCAACACCAAAGGAAACTCAGCCAAGGAAGGGTTACACAGGACCAGTGGATTACAGAGAAGGACAAAATGAAGCACCTGCCATATCAGCAGCAGCTATAAGGGTTTGCAGGGTATGGTAAGTGTGATGAAGCTCGGAAAATGTGAGCACCAGGGATGGCAGTAAGGAAACATCAGCCAGGAATGGGAATTGGCAGAAGCTGTGGATGGAAGTGAACCAGACTGAGACAGAGCTCTGACTAGAAATGCAGTTATTGGAGGCAAGGGTCTGAAACTTCTCCTAGATGTCACCATCACTGCTGGATGCTGTGTGAAAGTGAACAAAGCGTCTGCAACTAGAGGGAGTGGCAGCAGGAACTGGGTAAGCCAGCAAAACCTGCAGGAGGCAAAGCTGTGAGAGGAAACAGGAATAAAAGCTGCAAAAACAGTTGCATTGAGTTTTCAGATGGACCATATTTAAGACCTGATGCATTTGTACAAACTTGAGGCATAGTGGAGAACTGGAGGAGACAGAATAGGAGCCAACAGGAGGAAGAGACAAGCTCCATGTGCTGGGGGATGCACAGGGACACCACAGTCAGGTCTCACGGCAGCTGTACTCACTGATTTACTGTCATCCTGCGATGTAATGAAGTTAATGGAAGCCTGCAAACAGAAATACAGGGATAGGTCTGGAGTCCACCCTGAAAACCTTTAGTTTACCCCTGCCCCACTGCCCATTCTGTGTGGGGGGCTCCAGGTCCCACAGAACCCCTGAACCCCCACACCTGCTTCTTCAAGGGGGGACAGGCTAGAGCCCACCTCCAAGAGCCTCTCCCAGCACCTCTGCTATGCGACGAGGCCCTCGCAGCTCTCTGCACATCTCCAAACTCTGACCCCAACTCTGGGATAGTCCTGGCCCGTGGGCACAGCCCCTGCTCCTCGTCTCTGGGCACATCTGCAGGTCCTGGCCCACCGTCACAGTCCCTGGTCCTGTCTCCTGTTCACATCCCCAGGTCCTGGTCCCTGGGCATATCCCCTGCTCCTGACCCATGGCACACTCCCTGGGCACGTCCCCACCCTCTGCACTCGCCCCCGAGCCCGAGCGAAGCCATCCCACCACAGCTCATCCCCAAAGCGCTCGCAGGTGCCATCACAGCAGCGACTCCCAGGGAGCAGCCCCTCGTGCCTTGGATGCCACCAAGGTGCTCTGCCCCGGTGAGCCCCGGGGGAACCCCAGGGGAGTCCCAAGCCCCCACGGGGACATGGAGCCGGAGGAGGGGGCGCGGGCAGCGGGAGCAGCCGGAGCAGCAGCGCACACCGCACACCAACAGCACTTACAAAGCGCGTCTCCCTGCCGGCCAGGTGAGGAGGCCGGGGGGCTGCGGGCACCTGGAGAGGGGCATCAGCAGGGAGAGAACGGGAGAGAAAACGGAGAGACTGGGTTTTCCGCAGGAGAGAAGCAGAGAGACTGCAGCAGCCAGAGCTGTTGGGGTCCCCACCATGGGGGGAGCCCCTCTGCCCTGCTTGGCACACACAGATCCACCACAAACACCTCCTGCCTCCCCTCACCCCCTTGCAGAACTTGAAGCCAGGCACGACCATCACAATGCCAACTCAGGACAAAGGATTCCATGTCCCTCAAGGAATTATCTGAAATAAGCCAATAAATTCTGGCTGGACTACAAGATGTTGAAACCAAAGAATTAACATTAAAAATACATGGAGCCAGAGAATAAGAGACAAAATTCCTCAGAACTTCTGCTCTGGAGCAACAACCTGAAGGTCAAGACTCCTGAATCTCCAGAAAAGGAGAGATCTGGGAGTGTTCAGCTGAAGAAGAGAAGGCTGCAGGGAGACTTTAGAGTCCCTTCTACTGCCTTAAAGGGCTCCTAAGAGAGCTGGAGAGGGACTTAAGACAAGAGCCTGGACTGACACCACAAGGCGGAAGGGCTGCCCACTGACAAAGGCGGGGTTAGATGAGATTTTGAGAAGAAATTTTTTCCCTCAAGGGTGGTGAGGCCCTGGCACAGGTGGCCCAGAGAAGTTGTGGCTGCCCCATCCCTGGAAGTGTCCAAGGCCTGGTTGGACAGGGCTTGGAGCAACCTGGGATAGTGGAAGGTGACCCTGCCCATGACAGGGGGCTGGGATGAGATTGTCTTGAAGGTCCCTTCCCACCCAAACCATCCTGGGATTCTATGAAAACCAGTCTCAAAGAAAATTGGCACTTGTGGTAAAAGGAGAACTTACAATTAACCCAGATGCTGTCAGAAATGCAATTAGGGAAACACAGCTGGAACAAAGTGCATTGAAATAGTTTGTCTATAACAGACAGTATCTCCTTCTAATCTTGCTGTGTTCCTGATGAACACTCAATTCTAAATGATCCAGGAACTGAGGGAGATGTGAGACAGGCCAAGAAGCAACAGAAGATGGACAGAAGTGCTGCTCCTACTGCTTCCTACATGGAAGGGTCCTGACCCTTTTCCTAAGCCTGTGTCAACAGTCACCTCACCTCAAGGTGATTCTGTTCACCTCAAGAGCTCCTGTCCAGCTCCAAGAACTGAAATGGTTCACTGAAAACCAGGGAAGTGCCAGAGCTGGTGGGGAGAGCAGCTGGAGAAGAGATGGACGCCAAAAGGAACGCAACAGACACAAAATGACTAAGGACAGAGAACAAAGTGGCAGTTCACTCGAGCCCCCAATATAAAACCCAGTAATAGGCAATGACTCTAAAGGGAAAATTTAAAACTCTATTTAAGTTAATTTAAGTTCAAAAGGCTCAGCTGAGCTGTGACATCTCCTGCCATGGGATGGACAGGGAATAAAAGACTCAGATATTGAAAAGGAAAGTTCAGACATAATATAAGGAATATGAATATCAAAGGACAAGAGATAATGTTTATAAAGAAAAAAATAATCAGAAGTTACAAGACATAAAGACACTTCCCATTCCAGAGGGAAAGCCTCTGAGCAAGAAGCTGTAGCAAATCACTCCCTGAGGGCAGGATCACCTAGAACTGGCTGTGGCAGGATCCTTCCACCTCCTGCCCAACAGTTCACATGGGTCACCTCCAGTGTCACACACAGAACCAGGGATCCTCTGCAAGCCTGGGCAGCAGTGGGCAGCCCTGTGTTACAGACCCAGAGATGATTTTCCAAATCCTGACTCCTCCATTTCTTACCACATACCAATTGCCAGAATTAAATAATCTCTGTACAAGGCACTGGTGTGACCATTCCCAAAAAACTCACAACTACATGTCGTAGCCCCTCCTCATCACCCTGCAATTAAGTTACCCCTCAGAGCTCATTTACGACCAGCCTAATTACCCTCCTGGCTGTCTGAGACATTTTGAAGGAGGGAGTTCTTCTCTTGCTCTCCGGTTGCCTGCTGTGATGGATCCCCTCCACCTTAACCGTGTCACTCAAGGATGGAAACTGCCCTCAGCTACCTCTGTCCTTTATTCCTGGAAGTGCCTCCCTGCCTTTCCCATATCACCTGTCCTGGGGACAGTCTCACCTGCGGATTACTGGGAGAATAGGGTGTTTCACGTCTGGAATTTCCTGTCCCAGACTCGCCCACAGGAGCCTGAAAAAGAGAAGACAAAGCTCAAGACAAAGCTCGAGTGTTACTCTATGGCAGGAGGGGTCTGTACAGCCCAGGAGGCATGGGGCACCCTGGACATCCAGCCATGGCCCTTCCCCAGGGAGCAAGGTTAGCAGGGCCGAGCAGCAGCTGGCACATGCCAAAAAGTGCTAGAAGCAGCAAGGGAATGACGTTAAACATTGGAACTGGGATCATATCCCAGTGCCCTGTGAGGCCAGCTGGATCAGGTTACAGCCTTTGCCTCACAACACGTCCCAGGAATCCTCTTCCCTGATTCCTCACAGCACTCACAGGCAGGGTCATAGTCCAGGCAAAACTCCTGCTGTACAAACACTGAGAAAAAAAACCATTCCTGGTTGGAAGGAGACAGGGCTCTCCTCGCTTCCAGAGGAACCCCTTGCACCGACGCTCAGCTGAGCCGGCCAACAGCCCGGCACAACAGCTGAACAGAGAGCAGCATTCCAGGAACCACCTGCACTCCTGACTGCAGAAGGGAGGAGCATGTTTCAGAAGTATTTCAAATGCCTTAAGGTAGAAGCAGGTCACTTGGGATTTAGGGAACTATTTAGGCAAACCTACAGTTCCCAGTCACTAATACCACAGCCACACACATGGTCAGTTGATTCAAGTCAGCCTTGGGCAACAGTATTTTGACAGACCAAGCCTGAAGTGACCTGAAGTTTATACTAGAGCACAGATTCCAGATACCTTGCTCTAAGCTCCCCTGGCTACACACCTGTGAAATTCCTACCAAAGAACTAAAACACCTCCAAGATCACTATAGCTGAGGGTTGGGTTTGTAGCTTGGTTGGTTTATCCTCTGTGTATGGGTCTGTTTATGTGGGGCTGTTTTGCTTTTCAGACCTCCCAAAATGCTGAAAAAGGAAGAAGGGGAGAGCAACGTCATGCTCATCTGGACGACGGTATCTTTGGGTCTAGTCTCTGCTCCACCACAGGTTCCCTGTGCAACAGCAGGAATGTCAAATACAAACAGATTTCCTAAAGCAGAAAGCAAAGTTCTCCCTTGAAATTCCAAAGTCTTAATCTACCAAATAGTGTCACTTGGAGAAGCAGCTCCAAAATCAACTGCACTTTTCAGATGTCTAAGAAGGGCTGTGTTCAGGCCCAGGAACAGAAGTGTGGCACCAGCACTGATCTTCTCCTAGACCTGCCAGCTCCCTGCTGCCAGCTGAGTGGGCAGGGACACCACGGCTCCCAGTCAGACCCAGGGGGACAGCAGAGAAGTCACAGATGCCATCCTGTCCCGTCAGCGGGGCTTGGCAGCGCACGCATCACCATTGCCAGGGTGTTTTAGTGGCTGGAGGATGACACACTGACCGCTGGGGACCGATGGCCCCTGTAAGCAGTGCTGAGGGCACACGAGTTGGGGGAACCGGCCCACGGGCACCGTGCTGCCCGGCACCGGGGTTTAGTAGGGTGCAGTGGCCCGGACTGTGTGAGTGCATGCCACACACTACGCGCTGCTTGCCTTGGAGTACAGGCTGGTCTTCAGCACGCCCCCCCTGCCATAGCCCAGGGGAGGCCCCCCCAGGCCAGCTGTGCCCGTGGCCTTGCCCCTGCGGTTGGCCACCACAAAGGGGTTCTCACTGAAGGGGATGGGCTGCGAGTCGATCAAACACTCTGGCGTCTCTGGCAGCTGCTCCTGGGACAAGGGACACCCCACAGGGTCCTGCTTGTCTCCCCGGGGCTGTTCTGCCCCGCTCGTGTGCCGGTGGGGAGACGCGGGGTGCTGGGGGGGCCTGGTTGCGCCCGCCGCTGGGTCCGGGGATGCTTCCCGGCTGTCCCATGCCGCGGGCAGGGACAGCACTGCGCAGTCACCCTCCATGCTGGAGCTGGGCTTAGCACACTGAACAGGCTGAGAGGAAAACACAGGGATCGGAGAGAAATAAGGAGAACATAGTAAAGAAGAGGAGGGAGAAAATACAGAGTAGCTGCCAAAGGACAGGAGAGGGAGTTCCAGTGCTAATGCCCACACACCATCCCGACCCTCTCTCCTGCTCTACCACCAATCTGTGAGCCCCAGTGTCACTTCCAGGAGAGGACCCTGCTGTGCACACAAACCCCGGGGAACTGACAGGCACATGCGCTCCCTGCACTCCCCCAACTCACACACATTCCTGCAGCTGCTCCCCAGTCAAACTCACTTCCAACACCTGTACAAGCACACGTTCCCCCCCACTCACCTCAGCACACAGAATCACAGAATAGCTGGGGTTGGAAGGCCCCTCTAGAGACCATCCAGTTCAACCCCCACTTCACTGAGCCCCACCACCCATGGCCCAGCCTCTGCTGTCATCCCAACACTGCCACACAGTCACACAAAACCCACCCCGTGCATTTCCACCACACCTGCACAGGTGAACATGCTTTAATGGCCCCACTGCATCACAACACACCCAAAACACCAGAGCTCAGTGCAGCAGACAGAGCACAGACCGTTTGGGTGGTTCTTGCTGGTGGCAGGACTGAGGCAGTCCCAGCTCTGTCCGGGCTCGATGCACACAGCCTGAATGAAGCCCTGACGCTTCCTCTTAATGCCATAGAAGAGAGTTTGTTACCCCAGCCAGAGCCTTCCTTAGGGGAGCAGTGCCAGTCAGAGAGCAAAGACCAAAGCTTCCATCCAAGTGCCTCCAGGGAGCAGAAAGACCTCTCCTGCTCAGAGCACATTCTTCAGCTCCTGTGTCATGGCAATGGTCACCAAAATAGCTCTCAAGGGTGGGCTGGTGACTACAATGGCAGCTGGGAGGTTCAGGAATTTCAGAGGCCCTCCCCTAACCCCCAACCCAATCTCTGTGGTTGGCAGAGCTCTGGCTCATATCGTGTTTCCTCATCAGTGAAGCCTGTGCTACCCTGAGAAATTCTGCTGTTGTGTCTATGTGATTTTTCAGTGTAAAAACCCTAATTCTAACACCTTTTCCCCTGAGTGCCATAATGCCTGACAGTCAGTGGGGAGCCTCAATCCCTATTCTGTTACTGGACCTGACTGGAACTGGCCTGGATCTACGTCTGACTGTAAGCTCCAGCTCCTGCTGCAGCGTGTCCTGGTGCAGAATTCCTCACTCCCTGGCCTCACTGGGGCTATTCCTGTCAGACAAGCCACAATTTCTATTTTGGGTAAGCAAAGATTTGGGCAATGCGGCGAGCTTTCCCAGCTTGCAGACAGGGGATCACTCCCAGTGCATCCTCCCTGGCACTGAAAGAAATCAAATCTTAAATCCAATGAACAAGTGGGAAAAAAAAGAATCAATGGCAAGAAACTTAAAAGAGAAATAGATTCAGAACAGAAAGTACAGGTTGCTAATTAACTGACCATGGTGACCTGGTATTGAGATATGTCAAGTCTTCTCCATTTCTCATGGTCCAGAAAGCAAAACTTGAATTTGATCATTTTGCTGTGATCAGTCTCTCATGGGTCTGGCTTTCATTTCTGTTCAATGTAGAAGATAGAGACTGTAACAGCTCTTTGACTTCTGTACAGGAAATGTCAGAGAGCCACAGAATCCCAGGATGGTTTGGGTGGGAAGGGACCTGAAAGCTCATATTGTTCCACCCCCTTGCCACAGGCAGGGACACCTTCCACTAGACCAGGTTGCTCCAAGCCCTATACAACCTTGTCCTTGGACACTTCCAGGAACGAGGCAGCCACAGCTTCTATCCAGATGCCACAGTGCACTGGGTGCATGGCCAAAGAGCATCACCCAAACAAGCATTCCCATGCTGCTTCCAATGGGAACTTTCAGTTTGGCTTATAACAGTGAACAAACAGAACAGGCATCTCATCAGCCTTTGTTAAATCCTGCTCACAAAGGGACCCAGATGCAGCAACACAGATCGATCCGAGACAGGCACCCACTTGCTCCCTTCTCTGAGGGCCATTCTTGGAGAATCCTCATGAGTAATTCCACTCCTAGTTACAGTGGTCAGTGGAGAGATCTACACCTCCTGTTCCACAGTGGACAGATTGACCTACACCTCCTCCTGCTCCGCAGCCAGAACAGTTCCCTACAGATCCTTGTGTCCCCGGTGAGGACAGGAACAGTTCCCTGCAGCTCCCTCACAGGGAGCTATGTGGCCGTAAAAGATACCCAGTCACTGTTTAGAGGAGAACATATGTGCTGAGAACTGGCCTGGAGACAGGAAGAAAGAGAAAACCACAATGGGAACAGGCCAAGAGGACCAGTCATCTGGATGAGTTTGTCCAGAGACAGACTGTGGCTGACCTGCCTGCTCTTCTGCTGGCTGGTCTGACCCTGGCTGAGTCTTCCAGCGGTCACCTAACAAGCCAGGGCAGCTCCTGAAGGACCACCAGAACCTCCTTGTCCCCATGATCCAGGCAGATGTACTTTTCAAACCAGAGCAAAGGCAGGGCTGGTGACAGCTGGACAAACACAGGCACCCACGGACCCTCCCTTGAAACGGGACATTTATAGCTGCCGCCCCTCACACCCTGGCATTCCGGCGTGCTCGGTCCCACCTTCCCGTGCCTGACGTTCCCAGGCTGACACAGGCTGCAAGGCACAAGCCCCAAATGCTGCTCTGCTCTGGACCACATTGGAGCTGTCTGGCACCGAGGCAGCTGCTGACTCTCCCCCTCTTCCAGCTACTGAGTTACACTCAGAGATGCTAAAAATAAACCTTTTCCTGATACTGTTTCTTTGTGTGAACAGCAAGAGGGAAAAACCAAAAGCTGGGACGGGTGGGAACAAAAGGAGGCAGAGCTGGAGCCAAAGCAGGGCTGTTATTGGAGTAAGGCCTGGAGTAACAGAGGAAAGAGAACAGGAGAGGAGACCTGTCTGCATGGAATGGGATGGAGACAGGAAAGGTAAAGAGATGATCCTGAAACACTGGAATGGGAATGCAGAATGGGATCATGACAGCAAACAGAGATCTTGCTGCAACAGGAAGAAAGGAAGAAGACTGAGGATGTGTGCAGGAGCAGGCAGAAACCCAGTAGAACGGGGGTGATGCAGGAAAGATAAAAGGAAGAAAAGATGGAGAGGCGAGATTTTAAACAACGCAGGAGATAGGCAAGTTTGTAATCTGTGAAGTCTGTGAAATCTGGAATTTCTCTTGGCCACTACATATGAGGGACTGCCAGGCAGGGCACAGGGTGGGAAAGTCCACGGCAGGAGTCACAATACACAACACGATACATGAGCCACAGGGCTGTCACAGCACAGCCACAGCCCCTTCACCTTCTGCAGGCCAGGGGAATCTTGCCTTTAATAGAATCTCATGATAGTTTGGGTTGGAAGGGACCCTGAAGACCAGCCAGTCCCACCCCCTGCCATGGCCAGGGACACTTCCACTAGACCACCAGTGGTAGACACTTTCGCTAGACTGATGGCTCCGAGCACCGTCCAACCTGGCCTTAAACTTTTTTCATTTTTAATACGTTCAGTTTCAGCATCCTCATCCCTCCTCCTTCCTAAGCACCATCCCTCAATGGATTTACTGCTGAGCTGTGCATGCAACACTATCATCACTGTGTTGGGAAGAATTTTTCTCTCCCTCCTTGGCAGTTTCCGGAGCCTCTTCCTTCCACAACAAATCCTGGCATTCTCCCACTCACATCCCCTTCTCTCACACCACACTGTTCTTTCTGCCTTGTTCCCAACTCTGCTTTTTGCAACTTCTCAAACTTTGTCACTTTGCTTCCCAAAAGGCAAAGCTGCCTGGCTCTTGCTCTCCTAATTTTCTTATTCCCATCTTTCTTTTGCAGTCACCTCATGTTTCAGTGCCGAGTGCCCCACAGTTCTGCTTTCCAGTTTTCCTTTGCAGAGGATGCTGTCACCTCCCACACCATGGCACAGGCAGAGGGCAGGTAATGGAAGGACCATGGCCTTCTCTGTCAGGACCCCCACCTCCACAGCCCCTCACTGCCTTCTCTGGTGGGAATCACACTTCCACAGCCCCTCACTGCCTCCCCTGCAGGGACCCCCCCTCCACAGCCCCCCGTGCCCTCGCCCCGAGGGAGCCCTCAGCCCCCACTCACAGCGCGGTTGCCTCTCTGCAGGCCGCTGCTGGGCAGTGCTGCCAGGGTCCGGTAGTCCAGGCGCAGGGGTTCACTGGGGACGTTCTGGAGAGGGGTGAAAAAACCACAAACACCAGGAACAGGTCAGGCCCAAAGTCAGTTAAATGAACGAGAAAGAGCAATGAAAAGGGAACCACCCCAGTAATAATCAAGGCCTTATCTCCAAACTTGTCAGAGTTCCCACTGCCTGGAAAAAGACCTGGAATTGTTTAAAACACAACTCATGGCAAGAGCCAGGCTTGAGAAACCCTGCAGAGAATGTGTCAGTGTGGACCCCTGGTCACCCACTACTGCTCAGATCCCTCCACTCCTCCTGGCTCCACGTCCACTTCCTTATGGAGGAGAGAACATGCCATACCTACCTGTTTGCTCCAACAGCATCCCGAATGCCTGGATGTGGACACATTTAAGAATGCAAGTCTGCAATTCCTCTACAGTTTCTTTTCCCAACCTTAGCTCACATTCACTGTACAACTTCTTTCAATTTTGCTTCCCATGTGTTGCCTTTCTAACCCTAAATAGAAGACAAGGTTTGTAACCCAGCCCCTGCTTTCCTCAATCCCTTAACACATTTCTTCAGTTCTGATCTCTTTTCTTATCCCCAAAGCCACATCCTTTTAGGGGAGGGAGTGGAGAACACAAGCTTTAGGGAACAAACTCTTTTTGGGGACTTCTCCAGCCCTTCCCCTCTGCTGCTCACCTCTGCTTCCTCCTCAAGCTGCTGCGTGGCTGCCTCCCGCTCCCTACGCATCCGCTCCTTCCACGGGACAGAACAGAGCCAGAGCAGAGAGACAAGAGAGAGGCCAAGAGGTCACACATGCTGGGCAGGAACTGCTGAGGGGAGAGAGGTGCAGTGCCAGCACCAGGAGAGGGGGAGCAGAAACCCAGCATGAACACCAGGACTGGGGAAGGGGGAGCTGGAATTCGGCACTTGCACCGTTATTGCCAGCAGAATGGACAGGGACAGGACAAGATGATCTGTGTGCCACATGTGAGAGGGGAGAGCAGGTGTCCCCAGGCTCCTCAGCAGGGACAATCCTGGGGAAGTAAGGAGAGCTACAGTGCCCCCAAGCATAAGCTACACCAGCACCAAGGGAGAGGAGGAGTTTGCTCATTGCTGAAAGAGACACCTTGATGGAGCACAGGCTGGAAGGGAATGGAAAAACAAATCTACAGAGCACAGGCTTTGCTGGCTTATAGCATCACATACAGAATGATGCAAATACATACAAAGGGACAGAACGGTCTTGGCACAAGGTCAGCTCAGCACCAGCTGTCAGCCCATGGTCACTCACCACTGCAGGGACATTAGAGAGTGACCAGTGACTAATCCCAAAAGCCCCAGCCATGGGTTCGCTTCTAGGCTGCAAGAGGAAGGGAACAGTGTGGGACTTGTCCTAAGGACTGGTTTCTGGGCACTGATATTTCTGTGACTTGTCACCCGGCACCTCTGGGCAGAGCCAGGCCTGGGGACAGCACAGCAGCATCTTTCCCTTCTCTGGTCTATGGAACCCTCCCAGCTGCTCCTCCCAAGCAGGAACCAGATGGTCCAGAAGTCCTGACATGGGGAGGATGGGAGGTGGAAGGCAGCTGAGAGGGAGGCAACTGGAACATCTGCTGAGCACCTGGGCCCTGTTCTTTAACAGATTCCATGCATTACAGATTCCCACTGTCCCCCATCACCCCTTGACCTCTAAGCAAGAAAAAGCAGCATGAGAAGACACCAATCCTCTAGAAGATCACAACTGTCAAAATGATATTGTGGAGTATTTAAGTTAAAGTCTGTTCTGAATCTGGTTATGCTTGTTTTGGCCACGAGTTCTCTGTAGGGTGAGGGTTCCAGATGACACTAATCTGGTGCATGACTCTTCTCTGAGGTCACGTTCTGAGGAGTGACAGGAGCACCAGTCAGCCCAGATGGAGCTGTGGCACGCTCAAAATCCATCTCTGACAATGTCTGGGGAGAATCTGGATTAAGACTAGAAAAACAACTACAGCCACAGAGCCAGAAGACAGCACCAGGAATCAGCCCACAGAGACTCACAGTTACTGCCACTTCTACTAGAAATTGAATTATCAGAGGACTGGAGGCAAGAGGTGCCAGCAGCGAATGGGTTTGAAAACTTCTACCGTGAGTAGAGCAAAGGCATAATTCCTCCCAGTTATTCAGTTCACAGCTTGCTATGGGCTACAGACACATTTGGTCTCTACTGTCCTTGTGCAGGAATGAACATGAAACATTCAGGAGTAAGAAAAACGGTCCAAAACTGGTGACAGACATTACCAGGGATCTGGCACCAATAGGAACTTCCTTCCATATTCCAGTGGCCACCAGGAAGTGCTGGCTCCATCACAGGGATAAATTTAATCATCAAAACCAGTTTTAGGAACATAATACCAGATTCAAGGTTTAAAAGGCCCAGCAGAAAAACATGTCTTTGCTCATGGGCCTCAGGATCCCGGGAAGTCCAAGGAGCCTGGAGCATCCATTTCTGCCTCCTCCTGGCACACCAAGGGAAGTGGCACCAAAATATTTCAGCATTTTTTAAAATGAGATATGGCCGAGGCTGCTTCACCAATCATAAAAGGTTTTTCTGTTTTTTTTATTGACCCATGTATTTTTAAGTAATCTCAGTATAAAGTTTGGCAAAGTCTTTCTCTGCCTGAGCCTGGACAAATGCCACCTGCTCAGCCCGAGCAGCACAGTTTGGGGCCACACTTGGTATACTCACAGGTGTTAGGAATGCTGATACTGACCCACAGTACCTGAAGTTTCCTGGAATGTATTTAAATCCATATATCCATATTCAAATCCATCTGCTGCCAACAGTAAAACTGGCAGGAATACCCTTTGCTCCAACAGAAACACAATGAAATCAGGTTTGCTGAAACCACATCAAACCACTCTGAGTTCCTTCCCAGGCAATGAATGAGGCGTTTTATAGGAAAAATCCAAATCTGATCTGAATTGCCGCTGCTCTAGGCTGAACCAAGAGAACTGCTGAGGTTCCCTCCTACCCAAATTATTCAGGATGGTTTGGGTGGGAAGAGACCTTTCAGGCTGATCTAGTCCAGTCCCTGCAATGAGGAACGTCTCCAACTGGAGGAGGTTGAGGATCATTCTGTAAGGTCATTCAACTTCCATCCAGAATTGCCAACCTCACCCTGCTCTTGTGGAGCAACAAATGTGAACAAGCTCAGAAATTGCAGCAGCAGAGAGAACCCAGAGAAATTTCAGGTGTACCTGAACCGGAAACCTGACTAAACACCTGAAAAATGTACACACTAATCTGCCAGGAGAGCATATTCCCCACTGACAACACTTAAGAATTCAGTTTTCACTCTTCTTCCAATGACTCTTACTGGATAAATTACTGTTTTAAGAGGGATGGCTGGAAACTCTAAGTCCTCAAGGGGCTTGAGTCCGCTGATCTATTTCTGTGAAATTCTCTTTCTGTGCAAGGCTGAACCAGTGGGCAGAGACACAAAACTCTCACAGCAAAGCAGAGAAATGACCATGTGAACTGAGGGGCTGAAAGCTGTGACTGATTAACAGCATCACTTCTCCACTCAGGGCAGCTCGGAGCTGTGTGTTCCTATCTTTGCTCACAAAAGCTCTGCCAGTCACAGGGTGCTGGACAGAGAAAACTGTCCAAGCCCATTGGCCATTTTTCTTGAAGCTGCAGCTTGGCCAGGAGGTACCAGCAGGTAACAAGGGTGGTCTTTGTGAATACCACAGGAACATCACCAGAGAGGTGCACAAGGAGGTACAGCAAAGCCAAACAGCAGCCGGGGCAACAGAGCAGTGTACTACAGAGAGGGAATGCCCAGAGCTCTGCCCCATGGCACTGCCAACAGGGCAGAGTTCGGGAGCCCCCCATGGCACTACAATGGAGCAGAGATAACCTGTGACACCTTCCTTGGGACACACAGGCTCAGCAGAGCCACTGCCACAAACAGATTGTGCTACACAAATAATCTCTCACCACGTTCTCCATTTCTTCTCTCTCCCACTGAGTGGCTTCTCTCACCATTTCCATCTCCTAGGAGAGAGCAGAGTTAGAGCCACCTTGCCCAGTGCTCTCTCCACACTTGCAGCATCTAGAACCTCATGACGGTGTCACAGTCCCATCCTAGCGTGTTCCTGATCCAAGTGCTGGGTCCTGCTGATCCCATGCCACGTCCACTGCCCATTACACTGCAGACTGCATGCACCAAGGGAGACACTAGAGATGTCCAGAAACTGCTTCCACTCTATAACATGCTCCCAGTTCAGCCACAACACCCACCTTCTGCAGGATCTCCAGTTCCTCGGGGCTCAAATCCCGGTCGATGGAGGAGATGCTCTCCAGGCTGTTCTTGCGCCCAATGCCAGCAGCAAAAGGGTTTGCAATGATTCCTGGGGACATCTGCAAAGCAAAAGGCAAATCACACCTGGTGGAAGCCCACAGAGTGCCATTCCAAAAATCTCCTATTCTATTCCCAAGTAAGCCAAAACCAGAACTCTTTCAACAACTTGAAAACTTATTCCATATAATCCCAGACTGGTTTGGGTTGGAAGGGACCTTAAGAGCAGCCAGCTACATCCTTGCCATTTCAGTTGACAATTGTTCAAGGAACCTGAGGTCTAAGTAAGCTGAATTTAAATTGATCCGGGTGCAAGAAGGGGATAAGGTGAGCAGGGATTGGGTTCATGTTCTGCTGGAGAATACAAAAGCTGTCTAGCTAAGCCTTGGAAACAGAAATCTGAGAGGGCACAGCATTGCTCCAGGGAAGTTTTACCCTGTGGGGAAAGATGAACACCAGTAAAGAGCCAGAACATTTATTGTAAATGTAACACTGGCCAAGAAAAAATGGAGATAAATAGCCTAGTGAAAATGAGCTTGAAAACTTATTTTTTTCAGTGCAGTGCTATTGTGGGACAGTTCTGGAACCAGCAGGAGAAAGACAGTCCTGAGGAACCACTGCTTGTCTGGACTGGAGACCCCCTCCAGTTCATATCACAGTTCAGACTGTGAAATCTGGGACCTCAAAAAAACAACAAATTCTACAGCAAAAGTTTGGGAAAATCCAGCATTCTGTGAAGAAAGAGGTGGGATGCATGTGGTGGGATTCTGGTCACTCCAAGGGCACCTGCAACTCCAGTCCTCACCTCGATGGCAGCCGCAGCCTTGGGGTCAAAGCCGTCGCACACCAACACGAGGAGCGCGTCGCCCACGCCCCGGAGGATCTGCACCGCTTCCGTGTGCGTCATTCCCAGCAGACTCTGGTGATTCACCTCCAGGATCCGCATCCCCACCTTCAGGCGGCCGTCCCGGGCTGCAGCCCCAGAGGAGCTCACCTGGAACACAAGAGGGGAGTCAAGGTGTCACTGGAGTGGGTCAGAGGAGACAGGAGAGCACGGGGACCGTGCAGGGGAAGGAGCGGACAGCACACACAGGGACCTGCAGCTGCAAGTCAGGGGAAGCATCTGGAAGGGCTACGGAGAGGGCAGGAAAGGAAGAGCCCGTACAGGCTGGTGGAGGGAACAAGTGTGGAAGAATATTTTATGTGAGATAAAAGAATGTGAATTTGAAATATGTTGTCCCAAGGAAAGAAGCAGGTGAGAAGTAAAAGCTCGCACATCATGATGCATCTCATGGAAAGAGAAATCATTTCGTGGTGGGTGAGAGGAAATGCAAATGAAGACAAACTAAGGAGGAAGGAGGCAGGGATCAGACATGCAAAGAGGAAGAAGAGGAAAAGCACCACTTTGTCTCTTGGTTACCAGAAATACACAGGGAAAATCAGAGGCAGGAAAATCCCTCTGGATAGGACAGGTAAGAGAGGTTGAGGGGAGTTACACAACTCAAGGGAAAGCAGGGAAGTTCGAAGTGTTGGTTCTCTGCAGGCTAAAACAACCAGTATTGGGAAAAAAGGGAGGATGGGGTAAACTAACTCTGCACCATGGCTAAACTGTGAACCTTCCAACCCCCAAATGCTGTAATGCTGCAGGAGAGGAAACCAGACCCAATTACTAAAAATAACTGTCAGTTAGAATAATCCCAGGTTTTTATTTTCCTGCTGTTACAAATGTCCCAGGTGAACGTGCAACTGTCACTCTGAAAGAGGGAATTTATTCTTTTAACTTTAGAACTCAGATAAAACAGTTATAGCCCCACAATGAAAAATGCTGAGTGTTTCCTTGCCTTAACAGCAACCAGTTATCAATTATCAGGGCTGACTGGCAACTCTGGAGTGTCTTCAGCCATGAGGATAACTCACACCAGTTTCTACCCCAAAAAAACAGCTAAAGAAGGAACCAGTGACTAAGGTGAACACCCAGAGTCCTCTTTGTCAGCAGCAAGACCAAAATGACACCACTTATTGCTGTGCTCCGCTGCCAGCAAAGAAGAAGAAGCAGCAATAAAAACTTTTTGGAAGAGGTTGGGAGGAACATAAACTGATAAACATAAGTTGAACAAGAAAACGTGTTGTTTCTGGGGAAAAAGGGATGTGAGAAGTATGTGTGACACAAGCAGTCACTTAAAAAAGAAACAAAGTTACACACAGGGTGCATGGCACAGGAGCAAAGGTTAAGAATTCCTGATGCTTTCCATGGAAGGAGGAAAGAGCTTGCATGTCTAAGTGGCCAGGAAGCCATAGGCACATGGGAACCAAGAGAAATGTGGGTAAAAGGAAAGATGTGTGGGTTTGCATTATAAAAAAAACCACAAGAGAAGAAACATAAAGCAAAATAAAGGCAAACAGGAAATAAAAGAAGAAATTGCATAGCTGTTGTAGAGGAGGAAATATGAAAGGACAAGGATTTGTCTCCTTTGCTGGAGGGAGAATATCCAGAACTGAGGCACCAGTGAAAGCTGAGAGCATATTCCAACAGCTCCCCCAGGAATCACCCTTCTCCCTGGCAGTGCTTGCACAGCACCAACCTGCAGAATTAGTGCTCTAGTACCTTGGAGATGAAGATGCCTTCATCAGTGGGATCAAATGGATTGCCAGCATGGCCCTTTGCTCCACCCCGGATGCTGATGCCCAGCTTCTCTCCTGGAGCCTTTTCAATGCATATTTCCTGGAAACACAGAAAAGTCTCCTTGTTTCTGGGCCAAGTTCAGCTGAGGGAACATTCCTCAGAGTGACCATAATTCAAAGTGCCCTGAAAAGGGCCTGAACTAGCCCCATCCCTCATTTGGCGGTTTGTTCTTGTTGGTGAGGACCTGCCCTTTTCTATTCCCTGCTCACATCTGGTCTTCATGGTATCTCGTCATTCTCTGATGACAGAGTCACCACAGCCACGGCAAGAGATCCTCACCACTCCCCATCCGGAGATAACTTACAAAAGACTGGATTCTGCCAAAGGAGAAGGAAATTCCAGGATTCTGGTTGTATCCTAGTCCCAGACCTCCGGCCTAGTAAGAAACTGCCTCCAGAAGCAACCCTGTGTGATTCCCGCCAGCCCTCTCACCCAGAACCCACCTGCATCCCAGGTGGAGGTGGGTCTCTCCGGACCACCATGGTGAGCTCCTGAGCATTGGAGAGCAGAGCGTTCACCGCTTCCTGGTGGGTGGCATGGCGCAGGTCGATGCTGTTCACTTCCAGAATCCTGTCCCCGACGCGGAGTCCGCTGCGCGACGCCAGCCCCCGGGGAATGACCTGCAGAGAACCATTGACACAACTAGAGAAGGGAAGTCCATCTCTCCGTGGAGATGTGATCGTGTCCCTGGACATCCGCCAACACTCTGCAGGCCTGTTCTGACTCCTCTCTCTGCAGACAAAGTTTCCTAAGAGGTCACATATCTGGGAACGCTGGTGAAGAATGAAGTGGGATTTGCTTTGAAGTACTATTCCATATGCTATTCTTATAATCCCAGTTTAATGTGGACCAATCCTGTGCCAGTTTTGCCATTATTTTGCCCATGACTGCAACCAGTACTACTCTAGTCCTCACCCAGTGCTCTACAGGGGATCCTGAGAGCTATAGAGGGACTAAACACATAACCAAACCTGTGTTCCTGGTGAAACAAGGGAGTCAGCATGGAAAGGGTGAAATCTGTGAGCACATGGGCAAGGAGGTACGGTGGTAAAGAGTTAATTAGGCTTTGAGAAGAGCAGATCCTGCCTCATTGACCTGCTGATGCACTGTAAGAGAAACCATGGGCACATGAAGGGAGAGATCTGGCAGGCACCACTCCTGGAATTCCAAACAGCCCTTAACAAGGTCTGAACCCAGCCATGGGTGTCAGACGAGTCAGATTCAGCATCTCCTCAGGTTCAGCATCTGAGAAGTCAGGAAGCAAAAAAGGCTCAGCAGGAATGTCCTCTCCAACATCCTTATTCCAATGAGCATGGACGTGCAGGACTGTGAGGGAATGGGCTGCAGCCAGTGGCCAGCTTGTATGCTGTCCCTAAATGGCATGAGCTGATGTCACCACTGGAATGGGAACGTGGGTTCAAAGGACATTGGTCTGAGTGCAGCAGAGTGGCTCTGGGTGTTCCAGCAGTCACACACTCATCCCACCAGCACCTTCCCAGTAATGACTGGTTTTTTGCAATGCCAGCATCTTCCCAGGACTCACTAAAGCCAACATGAACTCAGCAATTTCAAAAGCCCACTGGGATCCCTCCAAAGGGTTCAGCACGGATTATATAGGTTTGAGGCTTTTACGTGCCCTCAGATGGCTCCAGCAGCAGCAGCACATCCAGTACAACCCTTCACACATCCCTCTCCCATCCCTTCATTTCACAAATCCATCCTGTACATCTGGACTCACATCAAAATCCTTCACCTTAATCCCAATAATCCAATAGCACAGCAACACTCAGGGCAGCTCTCTTGGGACTCTACCTTGGAGATGAAGACCCCCGGCTCATGAATCCCAAAGGGATGACTGGAATGGTCACTGCCTCCGACGATGCTGAGGCCCAGGGGACCACCTGCTTTCACCAGGTGAATTTCCTTAAGGGAACAAGAAGAAGTGTCAAAGGGAATGAGGGATATGACATACAGACCACAAACACTGACAAACATGGGGTGTTTGGCATGGGTGAGCACAAGGTGAGCACTCACGGGACAAGGGGGTTCCCCATGTTGGACTCTGCAACCAGGAGAAGAGCTAGAATGGGGCTCCAAGAGAGCTGGAGAGGGATTTTGGACAAGGGCCTGGAGTGACAACACAACAGGGAATGGGCTCCCCCGAGAGTGGGCAGGGTTAGATGGGATATTGGGAAGAAATCCTTCCCTGGGATGGTGGTGAGGCCCTGACACCGGTTGTCCAGAGATGCTGTGGCTACTTCATGCCTGGAAGTGTCCAAGGCCAGGTTGGACGGGACTTGGGGCAACCTGGGATACTGGAAGGTGTCCCTGCCCATGGCAGGTGGTGGGTCTGGATGGGCTTTCAGGTCCCTTCCTACCCAAGCCTTTCTGTGATGACTTCTCCAGGCCCCAATAACCCACTAGGCCGGTCCCCATCACAACATCCATCTTTCAAATGAAACCCAGCCAGGATTACACTATCCCAGATGCCAAAGCCAAGCTCACCTCGATGGGGTACTGATCCTCCAGCCCTTTGGAGAGGTGGTTCCTCTGCGGCGCCAGCGTGTCCTCGGGCGGGCTGTCCCCAGGGCCGGGGGGCGGCGGGGGGGAGTGCATGCGCACGCGGGGCGCGCCGGGCGAGTCTCCCTCGCCGGGCTGCTCCGCGCCCTCTCTCTCTACCAGCAGCACGATGGTGGGGGAGGCCGCGGTAAGCAGCGCTACGGCCTGATCATGCCTGGCTTCTGTCATGTCTACCCCATTGATCTAGAACAACCCGCAAACTCGGTGTCAGACCGTCACCCCAGCACTTCCCAGCATTCCAGCGCTCAGCCAAGCCCCTGAGGAACCCTGTCCTGCTGGCCCATGGCCCCCGCTCAAAGGCCCGTGCCCCAAAGCACCCTGTAATTCTCCCAGCTCCCTCCACCTGGCAAAGAGACACAGGCACCTGCTCATTTCCACCCGATCCCAATCCCCCTCCTTGACAGCTTTCCTGTCCCTTTCCCATGTTCACTGCATGCCTGACACTGACGTGGTGCTCAAGGGGACCACGCAGGCCGGGTGTGATATTCCACCTCCCACAGCCAAATGTCTCAACATGGGAGAAGCAAAAACAGTGACTCCCAGTAGCAATGCCACAACACAAACATGTGCCGAAGCACCTGCTGCCTTGTCACTGAGCCACCTGCCCTTATGAGTTACCCAAAGCCCAGACACAGACACTGAAGGCACGATTTGATGGGTGACAGGACTTGTCACTGGTTACTGGCTGCCCATGCTGGGCAAGGTCACAGTAGCCCTAGGAAGATGCCAGCTCTGAGGCATTAAAAGTGACCCCAGGTACAGAGAGATTTGAAAGAACAGAGTGCCTTTCCTACAAAATTAAGATTTAAAACAGCCTCTCTGGAAACTCAAAGGACCGGAAAGGACATGACTGTTCTCCATGGATGTACAAGGGGCAGAAACCTGAGGAGAGACCACGCTGAAAGAACACAGCCAAAACAACAAAATTTGACAGGAAAAAGTTGAAGCTGAAAATTAAAAGACTTCTAGTCATCAGGTTCTGGAAAAGCTTTCCAAAACGAACCGTGAAGACATGCAAATAGCAGCTGCCAAGATGGGGTTTGATCAGCTTATGAAATAACAATGTGACTGTAACAGTCAGAGCAAATGGGCTTTGTAGCCCACTCACTACTGCCTGATTCCCAGAAATACTATTGTTACTCCCCAGCTCCTTCCCAGAGAGCAGTTTCTGGACTAAGTTGACACACACCGTCTAACCGGGCTTTGTCCAGACTCCCCATGACACCCCCAGCACTCCCCCACCTGCCCCATCCCACCCACAGTTGCGGGTACTGCTCTCCTTAGGACAGGGAAGGAAAGCACAAGCTGCCCTGTACTGTTCTGGGAACTCTACAGTGTCACCTTTGCTGAGAGGACTGTCCCCAAAGGAACACCTCTGGCATGAACCAGAAGGATGTCAAGGCAGCAGCTGGCATGTACCCATGGGAAGAGGAAGGATGAAAGGGACCCGGGTAATGGCTGCTGAGCACAGGACAGCAGGCATCAAGCAGGAAAGGTAATAAATTAACTACACAGGTGCACAGACTTTAATGGAATGCAGGTAACAGACACAAGGCTCAGACACTCCCGGCTGGATCCTTAAAGCAATCACCAAAACAAAATCACTCAAAGGAATCACCCACATCAGAGAAGTGCAACCAAACTTGGAAACCGATTTGCAGAAGAAATGGAGATTATAAAGGGCTGTCTCAGCACATCTCTTGTAGGAAAGGGCCAACTGGCTGCAGGAAGCCTGAAGGAGATGTTGTGGGAATATGCAGCACTTATTATGGGATGTTTAGCAGAACAGAAAGAGGACTGGAGGGGAGGAACAAGTACAGGGAAATACAGAGGGTGAAGAACAAGAGGCTGCTGGTCAGTGCTGGTTTGGCCAAGCCCTGGGCCTGAGTCCACATGTTCTGCCTTCTCCCCACATTCTGTATTTACTGTGACAGCTCACTCTGTTCTGGGTACATGTGCGAGAGCTACTGGTGAAATTCAAACTGGACTAGCCAGCAAGTAGGAATCCAAAATATGGGGAGACTCAAGAGGTGGCCCAGAAGCTGGATGAAAGGCTTGGGGTCTGACCAAAGAGCCTTGAAGACTTCGATGCTTGGGGCAGAGGCTGGAGACCTGCAGACATGAGCATTTACTCGAGTGAGTGAGGGAGGATGTGTGCACGTTCCACTGGCAAACTGAATCCTGATGAGCCGGAGGGCAAGACCGGGAGAAGCTGGCTGCTGCTCCTGCCCTGTGAGGACTACCTGTGCTCAGGTGAGCACCTGAAAAGGCACTGCCCCCTTCCTGCCTCTGTGATCTGGGACCAGCTGTCTCTGCACTGTGTTCCACATCTAGAGTCTGCACTTACCCCTGCTGATGGCTGCACCTGGGAGCAGGGAAAGCAGCAACCATGTGCGCAGGGGGCTGGGAAGGGAGGATTCCTCAGGTCCTCTGATGGTTAACAAAGGCAACATGCAGGAGAGAATTGGCTCTTTGGTTCCATCACCAGATCAAGGCCAAACATACTCATCGAGTGGGAACAAGATGATCTTTAAGATCCCTTCCAACCTCAGCCTTGCTCTGACTCTATGACACTACGATGATACCGCACACACAGACCTGCCACAGCATGACCCACTCTCGTTTCTCACGTCCCCTCTGCTGTTTTCCTGCCCCTGATAGGATGAGAGTGGTCAGACGGGGTCAGACCTGAAGGGCACGGCAGTGCCTCCCTGGAGCAGGGACCAGGGCACAGGACTCCTGGAGTCAGAGGTGTATCACATGTAACAGCCCTTGGTGCATTTCGCCCAGTAATTCTCCACTGCCTAGCAATCCTGGTGGCTCCCCAGCTTTTGGGCAGCTAATTTTCCATGACCTTTATCTAGCTAGAGAGCAAGGCCAGACATGCAGCATGGCTCTCCAAGTGCCATGGGGAAGGGACAGTGTCTGTTCTTTCCCTGCTCCACGTTTCTCTGTGTGCCAGGGAATTATATTATCCTGTCAAATCTCTAAGGGGTCACACTGCCTCATTAGGACTTCACGTGTCACCTACCACTATCCTAAATCTCCCCAGAATCAGTTTTCTTGCCAGTCCCATCCAAAAAAGATCAGCTGCCCTTAGCAACTGCTCCCGGTCCTGCACCCTCCCTGCTAGATTCCCATCCCACAACTCCAACTCTCCAGAACTCCCCCCAGCAGGTCCCTGGCCAGTGTCCTCCCCCACCAAAATGACTCCCAAGAGACACAGGAATACAGGGAAGCTGGGGAGTGAGTGACAATAACTGGGGAGTGTTGAGGGGTGTTAACTCAGAGGGGAGACCTAGGCTGGGCTCCTTAATCCATGTGCTCAAAGCCCCTTAAAAAAGTCAAAGGAGCAATTCCAGTTCTTCTCCTGCAGAGAAGTTCCGGAGGATTTAGAGCACAGGGGAAGAGCAGGAAGCTGTGCTGTATTTATTTTCTTAAGAAAACAAGAATTCTTTGGCAAAGTGAGAGCTGAGCATGACCAGGAGACCACAACTTTGGAAATGGGCCCTGCCTGTGGGACCTATGAGCCCTGTACCCAGCAAGGGTCCTCCCCTTCCCCATGCAGGTACAGGTAACCTGCCTCCACATCCCAGAAATCAAGGCATCTTGGAAGCTTTCCAATAAAAATCATCAATTGCTGCTTCAAAAGAGTGTGGTCAGCAGGCTTGGAAGTTATGGGAATAGGCTTGGTGAGTATTCTCCTGAAAGACAACACGTTCCTGCATTCATCAGAGCTGAGCACGAGATTTGAGCTTCAGCTGGTGCTCAGCACCCAACCTGTACAGACACACGCTCCTCAGCACAGGTACCTAAGGGGACTCTGCTGGGGGTGCCAGGACTAATGACAGCAACACCTCAGCCACGTCAAAATCTGGCAGAGGCCCGAACTCTGTAAGCCCTGAGCTCACACATCCCGTAAGGAATCCACTGCAAGCTATTACTAGGGAATTAGATCTGCTTTTCCTATGAAGCTGCCCATGGACATAAATAGAGCTGCTGAAGTGTAGTGGACTTTTGAATCTGTTCTGAGATTTTATGTGTCCTTTTTGCCATAGGTCGAGCAAACCAACCCCAAATGATGGGCCTCAGTACTGCCTCTGTATCATGGAGCATCAAAACATGAGCAAATCCAAAATAATTCAGTCTATCTGGCATTAATCAGGGCTTGATTTTGGGAAATGGGGAGTACTAGAAGGGAGGGAGAGATGCTATACCAGTTCAAGCTTCCTGCCAAGACACCAGTGTCAGACTCGGGCCTGAGCTCCACTAAAATGTTGTGCCTGAGCAAATACAACACAGCCCCAGCTCAGGGATAGAGCAGACAGAAGCCAGCACTGACGAGGCTGTATCAGTGTTTACTCACGCCAGCACTGTGGTAACACGTGCTCTTACCACAGTAGCTGGGCCAGAAACCCACCACCAGCACCAGGACATAGGAGATTTCCCTCAGAGGCAGCATGCGAGCACAGGAAGAGGGTCGGGAGGCTCAGGAAAGGCTCCCTGCATGAGGGGAGCGAGGACCAGGAGGCAGAGACATGAGGTTAGAGCAGTGATATCCACACGGACAGGAGGGGGGACTGAGGCCAGAGTTCCAAGTGGAGCAGGGAAGCACTGAGGTACCCCTGACCTGCTCCACAGCACCCCTGGGCAGCTCCTTCTGCTCCAGCCCACGCTGACCCTGCTACCCCACTGTGCCCCAAAGGGTTCCCCCTCTCCCTGTGGCAGAGGCCCCTGGGCTGCTGCCCAGGCTCCAGAGGGACACCAGGCTGGACAGTGCTGCCGTGTCCTCTCCCTCCATGCCATTCCTGGGGAAAGCACTCACATAAAGCATTTGGGGAAAGGGGAGGTGTAACTGCGCCTACCACCAGACAGGTGGTAGAACCACCCAAATTAAATGCTCTCCCAGAAGGCTCAGCAGCAGAAAAAAGGACCCCCAAAATCCAGCTCCAGTAACAGCAAAGCAGTCCCTGCACAAGGAAGGGTGTGCAGCCAAGGCAGCCCTTCTTTGCACACACACTCACCGAGATGACCCGGTCTCCGATGTGCAGGATCCCGTCCCGGTGGGCTGCACCACCCTCTGCAATCCGGGAGATGAAGATCCCCTGGAGCACAGTCAGGAAGGTCAGAACAGCCCAGGCCTTCCCTCACCTCAGCCTGGCTCTCCAGACCCGTTCTCAGACACCAGGCAGGTCTCAGTCCTCTCCCCTCCACAGACCCTTCCCCTGCCCTGACGCTTCCCGTTTGTTCCCCACTCCACATAAACCCTCTGCTCTCAGAGCCCCTGGAAGCAAAGCCTTCCTGTGGCCCAGAGCCTGGAATCTGTGCCATGAGGGCAGCAGTAGGATTAGATGTCACTGGCAGGGACTGGGAGCCCCAGCCCCCTCCTTCTATAAAAAAGAGGGAGAAGGACTTTGGACAAGGGCCTGGAGGGACAGCACAAGGGGGAATGGCTTCCCACTGCCAGAGGGCCGGGTTAGATGGGATATTGGGTAGGAGTTCTTCCCTGTTAGGGTGGTGTGGCCATGGCACAGGGTGCCCAGAGAAGCTGTGGCTGCCCCATCCCTGAAAGTGTTCAAGGCCAGGGTGGGCAGGGCTTGGAGCAACCTGGGATAGTGGAATGTGTCCCTGGCCATGACAAGGGGATGGAATACATGAAGTTTAAGGTCCCTTCAAACCCAAACCATACTGGGATTCCATGATTCCCTGACTTAAGAGCACCTGGCTCTCAGAGACCACCCAGCCCACCAGCCCAGGGCCAGGCTAAACTGCTGCACGCCCAGGGATGAGGAAGATTTGGGGATCCCAGGGGATCAGGACTGACCGTGTCCCCAGCCCGGTAAGGAGTGGAGCCCTTGCCACCAGCAATGCTGAAGCCGAGGCCCTTCTCGTTGCGCATGAGGCAGGTGGAAAATCTCTCGGTGGCAGGAGCTCCCTCAGGACGCTCGGGGAAGCGCAGGCCCCCTCGCCGCTCGCGGGGGCTGTAGTCGTCCTCGGGGCGCAGTGGAGTGACAGTGATGGCGTTCTCGGGCTCCACCATCCGCTCCCGCAGCACCGTCATGGAGACGGAGCTCCCCGAGCCCCGCAGCGCTTCCACTGCCACGTGATGCTCGGCACAGTGCAGGGACACCCCGTTCACCTGGGCACAGAGCAGAGACAGCCCTCGCTCCAGCCACTGCTGCCTGAGCGACGTGGCTCAGCCCTGCCATAGCTGGGCCTTGTTCCCACAGGTGTGTCCAGAGCTCTGGGAAGTTTCCCTGCATTCCCACAGCTACCTGTCCCAAGCCGGGGCAACCCAGGAAAGGCCCTTTCAGAGGAATTCTTTCCCCACAGGGAGTTCTAAATTTCCTACACCTGTATCATCCCTACAGGTAACATCCCAGACAGATAACCCCCACTCAGAACCATCTCCACCAACAAAATGCGGCAAAATTCAACACAACTGAGGTCGACACAAGCCCTTGTTCATCTTCCGGAAGGAACATCCACCTCCTCACACCCTGAAATGGCCAGAGCTGTCAGCGTGACAGTCCCTCAGTGTGGGGAACACCACAGAGCAAATATATCTTGAGTGTGGCATGTAAGGGAGAACCAGGGGATCAGGCCTAGGTAGACTGGAGTTGTGACAGGCAGGTCCTGCTTGATGAACCTCCTCCTGTGTGATGGGATAACCCGCTCAGTGGCTGAGGAAAAGGCTGTGGATATGTCTGCCTGGACTTCAGCAAAGCCTTTGACACCATTTCCCACAACATTCTCCTGAGAAACCGGCTGCTCATGAGCAAACATGCCCAGGTGGGCAAGAGGCCAATGGCACCTGGCTTATACCAGCCATGGTGTGGCCACAGGCCCTGGGCAGTGACCTCCTGTGCTGGGCACTGCTGAGGCACTTCCAATCCTGGGAGGACTTTTTGGGTCCCCATGAGCAGGACATTGAGGGGCTGGAGCATGTCTAGAGAAGGGAATGGAGCTGAGGTAGGGTCTGGAGCACCAGAAGTGGCTGAGGGAGCTCGGGTGGGGGTTAACCTGGAGAAAAAGAGGCTCAGGGTTCACTTTTGCTCCACCCAGGTATGCAGAGTTAAGCCTGCTGGGGCTGTATTCCTTTCCACCTGGGTGACACAACACTGGGCCAGAGTAAATGCAGGAGCTTATGAAGCAATAGAAGATTCACGGTAACATCAATTGAACAACTATCTCTTAGTCAAAGGAATTTTGTTTAGCTCTTACACATCTCCTAATGCTTAATGTGGTCTCAAACATGCATGATGTAAATCCATTCCCCATCAGATCATCCTTCCACTCCAAGTTATCAGAAGCATTTGGGTCGTCACAGGAGTCAAGTCCTTACCTCTAGAAGTTTGTCACCAACACGGACCCCGGCGCGAGCTGCAGGACCCTCTTCAGACACACGGGAAATAAAGATGCCCTGGAAAAAACCATCTGTTTTATGTAGAGCCCATTCCTTGCCCCTTTGGAATGCAGAGACCCCTCAGTCCCCTGAGCTCCAAGGAGAGGGGTCAGTCCCTGGCCAGTCCCCTGGCCAGAATGAGGGGACACGGCCACCACATAATCCCACTCAGGAGCTGGGAAAAGGGAACAGAAACCTCATCGCAGGGCTACCCCAAGGTGACAAGGGGGACAGAAAATCCACTGCAGGGCTACCCCCAGGTGATACACAAGACCAGAGAATGACATGTTAACCCTCTTCCAGTGGAATCGAACATGACGCAGCTGATGCCACCTGGGTATGGAACAACCCCACACTCTGTGCCCCAGGACAGCTGGCAAGGAACCCGCTGTTCCCACGGCTGCTCCAGGTCAGACCATCCCGGTTCAGGGGCAGGAGTCTGCTGGACCCTGTCAACCTCCTGCTTTGGGAGGATTCAGAGCTGCTCCCACCTGGCCCCAAAAGCCCACACAGCTCACGTGTAAGGACACCCAACCTCCAGCTACAGAGAACCAGTCCCCGAAAGCGGGTGCCTCAGCAGTGACACAGCCCAGGTCTTACCTCATCATCCCCCTTATAGGGGGTGGAGCCCTTGCCCCCCGCGATGCTGATGCCCAGCCCCCCCGTCTGCCGCACGATGGTCAGTGTCAGCTGCAAGCAGAAGGGACAGTGGTTATGGGTCAGTGCACCCAAGAACAAGGGATGACTCTTTTAATAAAAAATAGTAACTCCAAGTCATCTGCTGACACACTGGAGGGAGCTGTGGCACCTGTGGGTGAGCTGTGGCACTCGCGCCTCAGAGGCACCACCACCATAACACATGAAACACACAAATCCCTTCCCACAGCAGAGTCTTGACCCAACAGTCAGCTTGCTCACAATGGACACATCAGAAGGGGATTCCACCACAAAGCAAACTGGGCAGTCATGGACTGGGGCTGGATCACAGAACAGGGACAGCGTTCACACCACAGCCCGGCTCTGCCATGGGGTTCCCTTTGAGTGCAATTCCATCAGCCACTGGGGGATTCCAGGTCACCCCAGCGTAGCATGCAGTGACAAGGATGGCACCTTGTCCAGAATACTCTGGATGGATACTTGGTTTTGTTGTATTGATGGAAGTCAACACACAACTCCAAAAAACCCCATCTACTCTGTTCAGATCTTCCGCTTCCCTCTGCCCTAGCTGCTCAGGATCGCAGCTGAGGAATCCACAAGTCTCTTCTCCTTCCTACCTCCCACCTGTACATACCCAATTATGCCCACTGCCAATAGTTGACCAAACTTGACCTGAAGCTGTTTCTTTTAAGGACAACAGCATGAACCATTCACAATGCCACAGTCACGAGTAGGAAGACAGGGAGCATGTGGTAGGATACAGGAAAGGAACAGGATAGGTAGGACTCTCTCAGGGCCAAGGACCAAGGAGCTGGTGAGGTAAGTGACAGAAATGAGCAGAGACTCCTGTAGAGAACCAAATTTGCTGTCCTCCATGTCACCTCTTTGGAAACAAAGCCCAGGATGGAGAGAGGCTGCTGCAGAGATGTCAAGTGTCAGTGTCAGCTCCACATGACCACAGCATGGGCAGCAAAGGAAGCAGATTGCCTTCCCTAACACATCCCTTCCAACCCTCTTTCACTTCTACAATGACAGAACTAACATCTTGTGGAGCTCAATATTCTGCTAAGCTTAAAACAAAAACAAAATCAAAAAACCACTGCAGCAAGTGTGAAACAAACAGGTGCTCTGCCAGTTTCTTTGACGCCCAGTTAACAGCACAGCAGAATGCTCTGGGGTCTTCCCAGGGAAATCCCTGATTCTAGACCTACCACCAGTTCACTGTCGCTGGTGCAAGAGCCAGAAGCTGAGTAAAATCCCAAGTTTTGGAATACCCAAGTAAGACAGAAATGGGGTAATGACAAGACAGCACCACATCTGAGACAGCTCAACTCAAACCAGCTCCAGACCAGACAAACGTTTCTTGCATGACCAAGTCTATTAGGAACTAATTACAAACTCCATGTTTTTCCATCCAGACTCACATCTGTGTTGTTCAAAGAGTGTCCGGACAACGTTCTCAGGCACATAGTAGGATTTTTGAGGTTGTTCTGCGCAGGGCCAGAAGCTGGACTTGATGATCCTGGTGATCAGGAAATTGTGTAATTCTATATTCAACACAAAAACTTCTAAGGATGATAGAAAACCAGGTCTTCAGGCAAGGATTGCAGACTAGTCTAATAGGATCCTGGTATTTCCCAAGAAGACAGCTGATGGTTCTGCTCAGGATCTGAATCCATTGGACAGGATCATGATTTTGGACAACGATCAAGGACTGTCTGATGTCACTGGTCACAGAAAGTCACTTCCAGCTGCATGGGAAGTTGATGATGTAAACTAACAGGAAGACACATCACAAACCCCCCAGATTTCACACATTCAGCAAATCAGTGTAAAAACTTGGGGAAACCTGCCAGAAAAGCCAACTGGCCTAAGGGGGAAGAACCTTCTGTCCACCAATGTACACTGAAAAGCAAAACACCATAAAGAAAACAGATCAGATTAAAAATACTGAGACAACTGCAGCAAAGGGGCTTGAATTAGACATAAATGTATGTATGTTGGAAAGAAGATTTCAAACTCCAAAGCAAATCAGTTCTCCCACAGAAACCAGTGTGGTGAGGAACTGACTTGGTGGATGCTTGTTTGAAGTTTATGCAAAGGGTAACTGATGTGAATATGAACCTTAAGAAGAAGGACCTGGATCCAGCAGCCTGTAATGGCCCTTCACGTTGCAGCTCAGGCTGTTTCTTGCACTAAATCCTCAAGTTATTTGTTCCCCAAAGCTCTTCTTTGCTAAGGCTGCTCCCGGGCTGCCTGGACTGCCATGATGTTGGACTGGCACTGAAAGCACAGCACAGAGCTGCCCCCAGCAGGGACAGCTCAGCTCCCTCCGTGCCATTGCTTCTGCCACAGACTTTACCGGCTATTTCCTTCTTTGTGTATTTTTCCCCCAAAGCCGGGGATCCACCCACAGCCCATCTCAGATGATCTGAAGATGAACTTCCCACCAAAACTCACTGCTTCTTCCTCTGCAGAAAGAACAAACCTTCATGGAGAGTGCATCACACTCCCAGATCCTCAATAAGGGTCCAGCCCTGCACAGAGAAGTGCTGCAGTGGGAGGAGAAAAGTGGGGATATTGAAAAAGCTGCCACGTCAGCTTTGAGCTGCCATTCTTCCCCCTGGGCTCCCACCGGGAACCCATTCACCATCAGTGGCAACAAACACGACCCAGGGACGCAGTTCCACCTCTTCTCCTCAGTCCTGCCTGTGGTTCTGCCTGTGCCTCTTTGGGGACATACTAAACATGAACCGGGACCACCTCAACCCAGTCTTCATATGGTTTTTAGTAAAACTCTCTTTTAACATGGAATCATGGAATGGTTTGGGTGGGAAGGGACCTTGAAGCTCATCCACCCACCCTCCTCTGCTGACAGTTTCACGTGCTCCTGCAAGAATTCCCAACTTTCAGGGAGCATAACTGTACACACCAGAAGTGTTGCATACCTGGACAGACTCACTTTCAAGTAGCAGCCAGGGACATCTGGGTGTTGCCCAACAGATTTGGGGCAGTCCAAATTTGCTGCTGTGCCGTGCAACTGATCATTGAGGATTCCTGTGGCTGCCAGGGGCACGGCAGACACCAAGGCAGCAACCACTCCAGAGGAGTAACTGAGGAACACACATGGCTCTTACCAGGCACACAAATGGCTCTCATGAGAAACTGCTGCATTTTATGAAAACCAGGTCTCTCAAAACCCAAACTATTTCATTCTGAGAAGACTCCAGACTCGGCTGATGAAGTGAAAATTCACTAAGCAGACTTGTGCAAAACATGGAACCTGTGATCCAAGACCTGGCACTGACACCATCCGATGCTGGTACAGGTGTGTGCTGTACAAGCCAAGAACCACGTAAGAGTCATTGGGAAAGAAACAAGAATTTGGATTCTGTCAAGATGTGTCAGGCCTGGTCTTACTATAAAACAGACAGAATTGAAGTAATTCCATATGAGAGGAGGTTAGGAGCCTCCCAGTTCAGGAGGGGGAGACAGACTCTTTTTATCTTTTCATGCCATTAACAACTTTATAGGAGATGATTATTCCATGTTTGTAATCACAAAGAAATTAGGGATATTCAACGGAACTCTAGGATACCAAATGAAGTATCACTGGCAGGCTTAAAAAATGCTTTTTAATATAAAGCTCAAGTAAATTATATAATTTATTGTCACTAGATTCCGTGGGACTGAAATGTATAAAAGGAATGGGAAAGGATCAGACAATATCGTGGATGGCAGCTCCATGGTGCCTCGTACATCGGCATGAACAGTCCAGAAGTCTTGAACCACAGACTGCCAGGTGCTGAGCACCCATCAGTGAAAGGATCCCTTTGTCCTGCTGAGGTCTGGACCTCTCACATCCTGTCACTTTGCTCTGACACCATGTTCAGTCAGTGTAATATAACACGTCAGTTCATACCTGTCATACTATAGCCTCAAGGGTTAGGTTGGACTTCAGGAAGAATTTCTACCCGGAAAGGGTTATCAGGCATTGGCAGGGGCTGCTCAAGGCAGTGGTAGAGTTCCTGTCTCTGGAGGTGTTCAGAGAATGACTGGACATGGCACTCAGTGCTCTGATCTGGTGACAAGGTGTGGATCAGTCAGAGGTTGAACTTCATGGTCTTGGAGGTCTTTTCTAACCTAAATAATTCTGGGATTCTGTTCACCTTGGGTGCACACAGCTGGGACATGGAAGAGCAGGAGCTGGAGGTACTGATTCACCAGGAAAGATGAGAAGAGCTAAATCCTTTGGTCAGTGACAGCTCATGGGGACAAGGAGACAGGCTGAAAATATCAGTGAGCAAAGGGGAAATGGGAGATTGCTGTGTGATGGCCGAGAGCTAAATTAACCCCAGACAGCAGAAAAGGAACACGAAGGAAAGGTGGCCCTGGCAGGAGAGCAGTCACTGGACATGGGCTGGAGGTTTCTTGGCTCTGATATTATTCCTTCCTGTGTTCCAATGGGTTTAGTTCTCAAAGGAAAGGGTACTTGGGGGGCAGAGACAGTGGGCACAGTGCAGAGGAGTTTGAGCATTTCACTGACTTCTCACTGAACACCTACATAAAACCAATACAAAGTAGAGAACCCCAAACAAGACCCTTGACAGCACCACTGGAAGCAGCCAGGTTGGGGACCTGCCACAGCCCCACTGGTGACAGCAGCACTGGGAATAGATGGGACAGGGGACCAGCCATGCTCAGGGTGCTGCTCTGCTCCTGCACATCCCTCCCCCAGGAGACTCAAGGACAGTGACCACATTTCCCAAAGGGAGAAGGAAGCAGGGATGCCTTCGTAAAACATGAAATATGGTCACATTTGAAGCACAAATAAAACCCGAGGTTTCTACAGATACATGAATATTCATATATCATAGGAGACTCCTATCTGAGAGCTGCGTAGCCACGGCTATAGAGATTCATATCGAGATTAAGAGTATCGCTGTGTGTCTATATAAAGATATGATTTCATCTTGGTACATGAAAGAAATGTTTGCAGTGAAAGCAATCCTTCACTGGGACAAACTCCACAGGGAGGTGCTGAGTCACATCCCTGGGTGCAATGGGCTGGGGTGCCGATAACCTCACCAAGGCTCCTTCCCCACAAAACCTTCGGCCTGGGCTAGTTTATGATTCCAGGATAAGTTATTTAATTCATGAACTCCAGAAACTGGGACTTAGGAAGCTGGTACTTCCTCCTTATCACCACTGGGAGCCAGCTTTGTCATGGGCACAGAAATAGAAAAAGAAGGGAATCCTGCAAGGATCTGGGCTGGCCAAACTATGGAATGCAGCAGGACAGGGTCCCTCTGGAAATGAAAACACTCAAATGCTTAAAGAGAAGCAAAGTAAGCATTGTCCAGAGTCACCGATCCTCAAACCATTTCAGAACCAGAAGCAGGACAAAAACTTACACCTGGAGTCACCTGGAACTGGTAACACTAGAACACATTCTATTTCATCTCTTCAGCAGCACAGAATTTTTATTCCTGTTCTTACTTACCCTTCTTGTGTGGTGAAATCCTTGAAGAAGTCATTCTTTTTGCAGTATTCCACAATAAAATTCCACTGGAGACTCTTCTAAGCCCAGCAATTTCAGATTGTTCTAAAGGTCTGTTTTGCCCATTACTGAATATACAATTACAAGACTCCAAAGACTGGGGAGTTTACAACTCTCCTAAAATCTACTCTAAGGCTGTGCTGCTAAGGGCAGGCCTTCCAGGAGGAGAGCATTTATCCAAGGAACAGTGGAATACATGGAAGACTCTTTCACTAAACCTGGCATCACCTGCTTTAAAACATAAAGCAGAGACATCTCTAAGTGTACCTTGCCTGGAGGCCAAACCTCCCCAAGTCCTGAAGGATGCAGGAAGAAAAGCTAAAGGTATAATAAAGGTTTGAACAAAGGTGGCTAAAGAGAATTCCCATCCAGGAACAGGAACTGCCATATTTGAAATGGAAACAAGTACGGAATTTAGTGAACTAAGGTCTGAATAAACTCTCTCATGTTGCCTACAATCACCAAACCTGAGTTCAGGTAGATCAGGTGAAAGAAAAGGCAGCAAGAAAGGCAGGGAATAAAGGGAAATCCCTCTTACCAGAGAACACCGGAGGAATTTGGTTTCTCTAATCCAGCAAAAGGAAGGTTGAAAGAAGTCAGGACTGGTCTCCATAGAATTACACCAAAGACAAGCAGGCAATGGGTCAGCCAGCAGGGAGGAGATTGGACAAGATAAAATACAATGAAAACAATGAACTAACCAATGGCAGATTAAAAGTAAGTTTTCTAATCACTCCAGAAGCAGAAATCTGGAGAAGTTTTGGGGTTCTCCGTGGAGGAAGAATCTGCGTGTGTGCGCACACTGCGTAACAGGATGAAAAAGTCTGTATTTAATAAAAGTTTGATGGACTTATTAACCAGAGCATAGTGTTGGGTTGCCAGTCGTGGTAGGAGACTTGACTTCAGCACTTCTTCCAAATCATCTGTTATCTTCCTGGCCAACTCAGCTTTGTTGTTCCTGAGTTGAGCACAGCCCTTTTCCAGCTAAATTGTATCTTCCAGAAATGCCAACCTATCCCAGTCTGGCCTCATTCCAGTGCCCACATCCAAGCTGGGGATTGTTTCCCACTACAAAGTCTTGGAACTTTCTGGGAGTTCCTGTTTTCCTCCACTGACACAGTCAGAACACGCTGCGGCAAACAGGGACTAGTTTTAAGGCAGGTAAATGCTTCACCCCCCGTAATTTTTATGGGGGTTATTGTAATGCCTGAATTTTCTACATAACCCTGGTACCAAGCAGCAAAGCCCCATGTCTGTTGCACACAGGGCATTTGCCTAGTGCAGAAAGGAGACCTGGATTCGCTGTAGTGCTGTGTTTAAACATGCAATTTTCTCTCCATCAGCTGCTTCTCTGCTGCTTTCTGCTCTCTTTGTGAAAGCCAACGAGATGACTGCGTGACAGAGCAGAACCGAAACGATCCTGCCCCACTCTTGGAGCAGGGAAAGGAAACTGCAGATAGTACTGCATTTGTGTGAGAAATCATTCCACACTTTGCTCCTTGGTCCTTAGAGAACTCCGGATCAGATAAAACTGGCAGCTGAGACAGGGATCAATGATGATGAAGAAGCAGCAATCACACAAATCAGTCTTCAACCTCTGACACTTTGTGGGTGATTCGTGTCCAGACTGTGCCTTCACAGGTCCGAATGTGAAGTTGTACATTTACAGGAAGAGATCACAATCCCACCTCCAAACTGGAGGGTCATGGCCTAAGAAAGGTGGCAGAACACTGATCCCAGAGAAGCTGTGGCTGCCCCATCCCTGGAAGGGTCCAAGGTCAGGTTGCATAGGGCAGGGAGCAACTTGGGATAGTGGAAGGTGCTCCTGCCAATGGCAGGGGGGTGGCACTGTGTGACATTTAAAAGGTTCCTTCTAACCCAAACCATTCTATGATTCGATAAAGAACACTGAGGGCCCTTTAATGCAGTAGGAAAAGGTCATAAAAACATTTTGATGGCAATAAATTAAAAGCCAGACAAATTAAAATAGAAAATAGGGCACATTTTTCTTTGCTCAATAGGAGCTTTGATCATCTTAAAACTTAAATGAGACAAATGAAAATGTTGTATCTTTTTTCAACATCAAAAGGACTCCACTCTGTCATATTCCAGTCAAGCCAGGTGAGCAAACACAGGTGACATGACCTCTCCTGCACTACACAAGAGGTTTATTAAACTTTTCCGGGTTTAAAGTTTACAGGTCACATTGTAGAAAAATCAAATTTGCTACATAAGAATTCCGACAACGCCCTGATGAAGCACACACCCACCCTGTAAATGCAAAACCAGAGCAAGGGGAAGAGCTCCACATGTGCAGCAGCAATGAGCAGCCCCGTGCAGAGGACCAGGATGGCTCCCAGCACATCCCAATGCACCACACTACCTGTGCTCGCCCTTCCACAGCTGAATCCCTGAGCACGTGACACTCCAGGAGGTACAGGATGGCTCCCAGCACATCCCAATGCTCCACACTACCTGTGCTCGCCCTTTCACAGCTGAATCCCAAGGACAGGATGTGCCAGGAGGCACAGGATGGCTCCCAGCACATCCCAATGCTCCACATGATGTATGCCAGCCTTTCCAAAACTGAACCCTTTGAGCATGCGATGCTCCAGGACCAGACTGTGGTGTCACATCTGCCGCTGGCAAACACTAACTGGTGCCAGGCTTGAGGCTGGCATTCCAACACAAATGGAGACATTCCTGAGCAGTTTCCACAGCATGAGACTCCTTCAAGAAGACTCGACTCACTCCTGACTGCAGAGCGACAAGATGTGACTGACACCTGAGCAGCAGCAGCAGCAAAGAACTTAACATCCAGGATCTTTGGGCACCTTCGCTCCTTCCCAGGCAGTGGAATGGCAGCTCCTTCTGCCCAGGCAGCCCTGGGCAGAGCGAGAGACAAAACCTTGTCAACATCCCCTGCGGCACAGGCTTCGGCAGTGGAGAACCCTCTGTAGCTCCTGGACCTGCAGGGGCTCTGCAGGACACGGGATAAGGCTGGGCACACCCAAGGATGTGGATGGCACCAGCCATTGCTATAGCAAAGCAGCATCAGGCACTGAAACACAGTTTGGGACCCTCCTTCCACTGTTCCTGCAACCTGCCCAGCAGCTTTCCAGGCTATTCCATCACAACTATCAGAAAACAGAGTTCAGGTCTAACCTTGTGCCATCAAACGGGTGCTCAATACGCTGCTTTTCTCCTCCCAAAGCCTCTCTACATCCCACTATAGCCACTTTTGCAAGGCAGATTGGGATAGAGACAAAACACTGGGAACAGAGCCAGCCTTGGAATCCAGATATCCACCATGGGATATCACACACTTTAACAAAGTTATTCTTTCACTGCAGCAGAGCCCCATTAGCACCAACAGCAACAGGAGCTCTGGGTGCACCTGATGTTGGATGCTGAAGAAGCTGGGCATGTCTCTCCAGTTCTGCTCCGACAAGATCAGTCTCCAGCTCACAGTTATGGTTTAGGATTAAGGAACACACAATCAGGAATCAGTAGACTCTTTTCTCGCAGGGCTGTATTAAATTACATAAGGAATGTGATACCAGTATCATGAACTGAAAACTGTGCTGCTCTAGGCACCAGGCTCTCTTGCTGTGCAACGCTCTTGCTCAGTTCCATCAGCCCACTGATTCTTCTCAAGGAATCATCCCTGGAAACAGCAGGCAGATGCCATTTGGAAGTGTTCAAGGACAGGCTGGTCAGGGCTTGGAGCAACCTGGTCTAGTGGAAGGTTCCTTGCTGAGCACTCCCCAGGGCTGTAGGACAATCAAGTACTCCAAATCAACTTCCCAAAGTTGGTCTGCTCTTGGGTGACTTCAGCTACCACCACCAATCTGGGGGATCGCTAGCATGCTGGTCCTTGGGAGCTGCACAACCACGTTCCTCCTTACAGTACAGGGACAGATGAGTGCAAAGGGGACTGTGCTGAGGGGACACCAGAGCCAACCTGGGCCTCCAACCAGCCACACTTGGGAATCACAGAATCATTTAGGTTGGAAAAGACCTCCAAGATCATCAAGTCCAACCTGTGATGAATCCCAATCAATACTGTCAACCAGACCAATGCCCTGAGTGCCATTTCAGGCATTTCTTGAACACCTCCAGGAATGGTGACGCTGTCAGGGAAGGAGTTCTAGGTCCTTCCATCAGATGTAGGTGGAGCATGGGCAGGAGTTAAGGAAGAGGTGAGCAGACTGTATCCCAGTACAAGACTCAAGTTTCTGGGGCATAGCACCGTGACGAAGACTGCAAATGGAACAGGACATTCACAGCTGGAGGGAAGGACTGGGAACAGTGACTTTCCAAAGGAAAGGGAAGAGTAATCATGAAGCACCAGGCTAAGCTCAATTTTACCCTTAGTGAAAGAAGATTATGGAAAAGAGAAATGCAAGAAATACTAATGTGGTTTTCAGGGACCTAGAGATGGAAAGATGGAGACATCTTCAGGACTCACTAACAGGGGACCACACCTGAGCCAGCTCATGTTCTGCCTGAGTGGAAAGGATTCGTCACCTCCCTCCTGGGAAGTCTTACTCCAAAACCAGGAAAAGTCTCTGTTTTACACCTGAGGGAACAGCAGAGCCAAGCTCCCAGAGACGCTCAGGCCAACACTCCCAGGCAGCACACGGGTCTGGTGGCCCTGTACTATCTGTCCTACAGCTGTTAGAACGGATGTAGTTTCTGCCTCTCGCTAGTAGCAGGAGCACTCTGCTTCCAGCAGCTCCTTGGAAACCTGCCTGCAGAAAGGTACTGACCCCACAGATCAGGCACTGGAAACCTGGAGACAAACGCAGGAAGCTGATCACAGTCAGAGGATGAACCAGGCAGTCAGCCACAGGACTTTAACCCTTAGCACAGACACCATCCCCATGCCAGGGGCTTTGTGGTCCCTCTGATGCCACCTGCCCCTTTCTGACATCTCAAGGTGCTGTATGTTAAGCCTTGAAGGGATTCTGGGGAGGCTTCAGAAGATGCACAAATCATTGGCTCCAGAGCACTTTCCACAGGCAGTGGCACAGTGTCCTGAGTGAGATCCTCCTCCTTTTACCAAAAGGTCAGTGCACAGCACTCGACTGATTCTTGAGGTCTCTGCTCCTCCACAGTTACCTACACGTCCAGAAATATCCATTTATTTAATTCCACTTCTCCATCAACACAAAGCAAATAGGAACCGAACATTCCACCTCAGCCCCTCTGGGTTTTACATCCTTTCCATCTCACTCCTGCTCTGCAGCAGCCACTCTCACCTCAAGAATGGGAAAGGAGGAAAAGGGGAAAGCAAGGAGGAAACAATCATCATGTTTGTGAACAGCCAGGTCCAGAAGCCACTTGACCCAGAGAGATCAGAGTTCCCCCTACAACAATGGGTGAGGCTGGGAAGCAAATCAAGCAGGCTGGATGATTTTTGGCAGAGAAAGAACAGTAGGAGTGGTACAGACCTCTTCCTCCTCAATGCGAGCAGGTTCAATCAGCAGATTATTGGCTTGATCAAACGACACCCCCTGTTAGGACAGGAACCAGCAAAGAGGCATGCGGATTAGTGGAGCATCAACCAAACCCACCACCACCACCACCACCACCACCCAACGCACGCACGCCACGTCGGAGCCGATCCAGCTCACGGAGTCACTCGTGACCTCCACAGCTCTGGAGGGGAGCCCACTCACGGAGCCACTCCTGACCTCCACAGCTCCGGAGCCGATCCAGCTCATGGAGTCACTTGTGACCTCCACAGCTCCAGAGTTGAGCTCACTCACAGAGTGACTCCTGACCACCACAGCTCCGGAGCTGAGCCCACTCACACCACAGCTCCAGAGCTGACTCCTGAGCACCAGAGCAGCCCCCCTTTCTGCTCACCACTTCAGCAGTGCCAGGGCTGCTCATGGGCTCCCAGAGTGCCAAGTGCCAGCGCAGTCCTGCCAAGGGGCACCCCTAAGGCCAGGTTGTGTTCATGCTGGCACCCTGAGGCCGTGACCCCTGAGCTGACCACCACTAACTGACCTCATGCCCTCCATACCAGGTCACTCTGGGAAGGAGGAAGGGTTAAACACAGGAGAAAGCACCAAGGAGCCTGCTATGCCACAAACTGCTGCACAGGAATGAGCAGTCCCAAACACAACTGCACCAATCCCTTTCTCCAGTGAAAAAGTACATCCTGACAGGCACTTGGGATCCTGCTCCCAAGCGCAGGAAACCTCAGGATTTCTTCTGAAAACCAACTGTTCTTGCAACAAACCCCTCTGGTTTTAGGACTCAGCCTCCTGAACAGCCTATTCTGCCTCCTTCTTCAATGCACCTCTTGCACAAGGACACTGCTCCCCACATTCCCACTCCTGGAATACAGCTCAGGAGGCAGCTAATAAATGTCCTCATGGAGCAAGTATCCAACCTATCCCCACAGAAAGGAGACTGAGTCCCAGGCAGAAGGCTTAGCTGACAACCAGGGTAATTTCTGATAGGTACGCCACCCCTGAGCAGGCATCACAGGCTCTGCCAGTGGATCAGTGTCTCCTCAGCTCTGAGTCTCCACCTAAAATAACCTTTTCGGGTGAGGGCATTCCCAAGTACGGTACGTCCTGGATGAAGGGTACTTGGAACAGCTTCAAACATTCCTTCTGAGTAACTTCACCAACAGTGGGAAAACTGCACGCCTCATCCCTAGGAAACACAGAATCAGTCGCAGAGCACAGGATGAGCTGCATCACCTCAAGCAGAGCAAGGCAAGCAGCCACTGAGGGAAAGGCTCCATTGCCAAGTGAGGGAAAGGACCTTTCCCTGAGCAACCTGAGCTCCAGCAGGGATGGGAATAATCCCAGCACCCTGGAGCATGTGCAGTCACAGCAGAAGCAGGTTTTACTCCAGTACCTTCCACATCTGGAGACCCACATCTCACCTGTGAGATCTGCTGATGTTAGACTGTGATGGAGACTCAGGCACATCCTGATCTCTGTCCACCAAATACAACTGAAAATCCTCAAATCAGTTTGGGTGAGACTTGGGTTGATCTCACGAAGTGTTCCTCATCCATGTATTCCTATTCCATTGTGAGGAACCTCCTCACGCAGGAACCTCTGTGTGTCCCTAACCAAACATGGTGATTCAGCTGAAGAGAGCCAAGAACCCCCTATCTCTTAAGCCCCAGTATAACCAGGAAGGCCAAAACTTCAGAGCACAAGCTCCCCTAAATCCCAATGCACCCTCCATCAGGCTGTGTCTGGGAGGAACCACAGGGAAGGGCACACTCCTGGCTGCACTTACATGCTCCAGGAAGCACTGAGCTAACAAGTGTCAGTGGCCCGAATGTCAGTCTAAGATTGAATCCACCCGGGGATAAAGCTCATCCTCCTGTGAACCAGCAGCAGCCACCAGCAAGTGAGGAGGAGGCTGGAAGGAACAGCAGAACCCACCAGCAATGAGACAACTGTCCCTGCAGCACAGGGAACAGCACATGGAATGGGGATAGTGCAAGGACTTGGATACAGTGAAGGTGTCAGACACAGCAACACAGCACAGCTCTTTGACAACCCTATGGGCCCCCAACGACCTTCAGCTCTCCCACCCTCAGCACAGCACGAAGTGCTGGAGCCTCTTGGCAGTGGTTTCATCAGTACCACATCAACCTCACAGGAGCAGAGGGCAGGTCTGCATCCCTCTGACCTTCCCCCTCCCCACAAGACCTTACCTTCACAGATGGCTGAGCAGACAAAGCTCCATTCTTTCTGTCATCCTCATCCCATGCTTCCTCCTGATCCTCGGGCTCTGTGTTATTATTGCAGCCTCCCAACTCCTCTTCCTCTTTGGGGACCCCATCGCTGTTCAGCCCCTGCAGAAGTGCCACCACTGCCTCTGGCTTGGGCAGTTTAGTGATCTTGAAGTGTTTCTTATAATGGGGCGTGTCCTTGCGGATAAGCCTCTGCTTTTCCACTGGGAATGGTCGCTCTTCATCCTCATCCTCATCCTCACTCCGTATCAGTGTGTCCTCAGCGAAGTGTACAGTAGGCTGTGATAGCAAAGCACCAGACATGGCGTGAGCCTCACATAACAGAGGGGTGGCAGTGCAGAACCTGCTGTCCCTGTGACCCCTCTCCTCGCATAGGCAGAGCCACTGTCACTGCTTGTGTGCTCAGGAAAATGCAAGAATATGGTACCATTTCCCCATCCTTGACATTTTCCATAACCATGCCTTCCCCCAGACATGCTTCTGTCAGCTCCAGGGATGGAGGGCATTCAAACCTGTCGCTGCCGCCCCGATTTTCCCTGGCTCCCACACTGTCCACTCCAGTCTCCCATGTGTGTAGCTCACACAAGCTGCCTCCATCTCTGCTTGCACTGCCTTCCACGGCCTCGATCTGCCTCCAGTGATGCCCAAATCCCACATTCATTTACCTGTACATCTATTTCACACTTCCTCTGAAACTTTCAAGTCCTTCCACTTTTTCTCATGACCCTGCTGCAGTTCCCAGGCTCCTACCTCATTGTATTCCACTTCTATATCTTCCTCCTCCTGGTCAGCAGCTTCCTTGCGCTCCTCTTCCGCTCTGGGCTTCACCTCCTTCTCCAGGTTCCGCACGTCGGGCACCTGCCCGTTGGGCCAGCCCCGATCCCTCTCCTCTGCCCTGCAGTCCACAGAGGCGGTGCTGGTGGACACGTGGGAGTCCTCACTGCGATTCGATGTGGCACTCAGCCTCTTCTCCTGAGAAAACAGTTGTGACGGTCAGGATGGAACCCCGAGCAGCAGACGGAGTGTGACTGGTGTGATGTGTGAATGATCCAGCACAATCAGAACCAGCTTTTCCTCAGATTGCCCACAGCTTCCCCTCCTGAGCTTCCTCCATATGACCCAAGTTCACCCTGTTCCACCTCCTGTATAGGCATTTATTCTCAGCCTCCCACTGGGGCAGCCAAGTGCCTCCTCCAAGCACTCTATTCCCATCATTCTTTACTGGGAACATCAGAGCCTTCTCTTCCTCTCCCTGTGCTATGACAAAACTGGTACCGACACACACAATTCCCCTTACACTGTTCTCCTGGTTCCTGCTCAGTTTCACAGGTCCCCCATAACACCACAAGGCAGATTCCCAGCTTTCCGAGGCAATCCATTCCCAGTCCCAATCTTTCCCAAAAGTCAGTCCTTTCTACCTCCCCATTTCCCACATATGCTACACGTTCCTAGTGGAAAATGTCTCTGCCCATGGCATGGAGGTGGAACTTGATGGTCTGTAAGATTCCCTCCAACCCAAACCATTCCATGATCCCATGCTCTCTGTGGTTATCCATTCCCAAGTGACCAGCACTCACTTCCGAGTTGGGAGAGTTCGGGTTGACATCAGCCTTTGCAGCGTTCACTTCATTGCGCCGAACTTCAATCACCTTCTTCATCACCTTCAGCTCGCTAGGGTGAGGGGTGGCTCGGCGCTGCAGGCCCTGACAAAGTGAAACCCTCAGGAAGGGGATTCCAGCCCTGGCTGCATGTGCCAGGCCTTGGGAATGAACCTCTGCAGGTAACCAACACCTTTATCTGAGAGCCAGAGCCCCAAGGGCATGTGACCAACACATCCTGCTGCAGGATCTGCTCCAGATCTTACACAGCCTGCAGCTGGGAAGGGGAAAGAACAGAGGCAGGGAACACTGAGAGTTCTCTCTGGACATCATCCTGCTCTCCAGCTAGTAGAGGGTTTGGGATGAATGACAGAGATGGGAAGTTTAAAATGGTGTTTTGGGTTTAGCAAATGAAAAACTGTTGACACAGAAACTCCTCCAGAACACAGGTGAGAAATCTTCTTGGGATATCTTCCTAATTCCTCTAGAGTTACTTAACAGGTCTGCCAAGCTCAAATGCACCAGAATTGGTGCTGCTTAGTGAGTTCCATCCCAGGTAAATAGTCAAGAAAAAAGCATTCTAAAATTAGTAAGAATATTAAAAACAATTCAAAAAAACACCCAAACCTTCCAATGCCAGCAGCACACACACACTGCCAGGACAGCTGCAAACACCATTCATTAGAAGGATTAGTATCTCAAGGATGGCTTTCCATAAAATAAAAACAAAAAAAAATCCTGCAAGAGACTGAAACCCTCACAGCACTTGCTAGAAACTTCTATCCTGGTCTTTGCACCTGCACTGAAAGCACAACAATCTCCTGCAGGTTTTGAGGCTGCCTACAGTGTTCAGTACTTACTTTACTAACAGGACACTCCACAGCATGGGCTGCACTGGCTCCATGCGTGGAGGGATGGGGATGGCCCAGGTTTGGCTGGGCAGCCTTTCCCCACGATGAGGGTGAGCTAAAACCCTATCCTGACAGTGCTCTGTTGGGATCTCTGGACATTTCGAGTGCTCCCTGAGCACATTAGTGCTGCGCTCCCATGGAAGAGCCTTGGAATATGAACTGCACCATGGTTCCCAGGGAATTCATTCCCTTTCACTCCTGCTCAGCTCCTCAGGGCACCAAAGGGCCTCCAGACTGTGGGCATCTTGCACATGCCTGTGGCAGAGTCACAGGGTGAAACATGGACACCACAGTGGCTCCCCATCTTCGGAAAGCTTAGCTTGTCCCTGTGCTTCCACAGGGAGCCAACAAGCTTCCAGGAATTCCTTACTCGTCTCTCAGCTCCAGACTCCTCGTCGTCATCTCCTTTAGGTTCATCCAGGAACTGGATCACACTGACTCTGTTTAGGTTGGTGTCTGTCCAGCTCTCATCCACGCTATTCTGCAGGAGGTTCTCTGGGGAGGAAGAGAACACAGTGGGAGCTCCTTTCGGGAAGAGCAGCGTTGTAGACTCAGATGGAAGCCAGTTCTCATCCCATTAGGGCACTTCCATTATATCTGCCCATGCATCAGAGGCCTTGAGGACAAAGGCTGTGGCCTCAGCATCCTGTCACCTTCTGTACATCTCCCACCAGACCCACAGAAGTGCCTGATGCTGCAGCTCTAGCAGTCCTTACCCAAGAAGAATGGCAAAAGGTAAAATTAAGGCAGGAATACCATGGTGACAGGACAATGAAAATTAACTGCTTGGTCAGTAGACACAAGCAGAACACTCAAAGATGAGGCTGCAGCTTCCTTATCACCTGGCAAAGAAGCAATTCCTCAGTTTTAACAGTCACTGCCTCGGAAAGGTGTCCCAGACATGCAAGAGCCTGGATCTGCTACAGGAATCACAGTAAGGGACAAACCTCACAGTAAGGGACAGTAGAGAAGGCTCAAGGCCTCAGCCCCCTCCAGAGCGCAAGGCTCTGCAGCCAGTGCTTGTGATGCAGACTCTTACCCAGGCTGGGAGAGGGCTGCTGGGGGAGCAGGTAGCAAGTGAGAACCTTTTCTCCTGTCTTTTCATCATCCTCGGTCTGGAATTTCAGCATGGGCTGGGACTGGTTTTCTGCCAGCCACAGGGCCTTCAGGTTAAGATTTGTCAAAGCAAAGGGCAAGTTCTGCAGCCTGCAAAAGAGAAGAACAACTCCTTGTAAAACTTACCTGGCCAGGAAGGAGCTTCACCTCAGCTCCAGACTGCCCCACCTGAACGGAGAGGGACAGAGCCAAGCTGCTGTGGATCCCTCAGTCCTGCACCACTGAACAGCTGATTTGTCCATGGCCATGGACTGGGCTCCAATAACCCACCCTCACCAGCCTTTGGCAGAGGACAACTCCCTCCAACAGGGTGGAGGGGTTTAGAAACAGAAAAATGATGCCCTCACAGATCAGTGTATAGAATGTTCACTAGAGAACCTCTGGTCAGCTTCCAACTGCTCCCAAAAACACCAATCCCAGCGAACAGAATGACAGAACAGCTCCCAGGCACCTACACACTGTGAATGAGGCTTTGGCACCAATCACTTGAGGACTAATGACACAAACCCACAAAATCTGTAGGAAGGAAAGGATGCCAGTGACCAGGGATTTCCTCTAATCTCTACTTCACACATGACAAATGCCCTCACACTTCTGCCTTATCTCTACCCTGTGTTTAGGTGACACAGAGAAGGGGTTCACGAGCAAAACTCAAGCCCTCAGCAACCAACCCGGGCTTTTCCACACCATGGATCCTGGGATCCACACAGATCCAGCACCTGCCTCACAGCAGCCTCCCAGCCTGTGCACCTTCCTGCTGCTCACCTGTTCCCAGCCACATCCAGGACATGCAGCTCAGTGGTGTTGGCCAGCTCAGGGGGCAGCAGGGCCAGGCGGTTGTCCCGCAGGGACAGAACACTGAGGTTGGCACAGCCTCCAATCTCTGCTGGCAGCGCCGTCAGCCGGTTCCGGTCCACGTTCAGGTTTGTCAGCTTGGCCAGCTTGCCCAGGGACTTGGGCAAGGCCTGGGAAGGAGCCAAGTCAGTGGTTGCAAGAGGAAAGAGCGGCACAGGTAAAAGGCACAAAGCCCTCAGTCTGGGGAACAAGCTGCCTTCCATCCCAACAGACATATTTGGGATAACGTTCTTCGGGACATCTTTGGGACAAGGTTTCCCTCAGGCTCATAGACTGATCCATGACAACTCTTCCCCTCAACACAGCACAGCACACTCCAACCACCACTGGTCAAGACTTTCTTCCTGTTTATCTGCCCATTCCCAATCCTGATGTTTTACTAATCATATCATAGGCAGTTTGGAGCGGGGCCATTTTCAATCACACTATCCCAAACCCCTCACCAATGCAGCCTGGGATGTGGTCTTGCACCTGTCAGCCAGGCTGGTCTTTGGGATGGGCAATCCCAGCATCCCTGCTATCCCAGAGAATGTTTTATGGGGAATAAAATCAGTGAGAGAAAGCAGCTTCCAAACGTCTGTGAGCTTGGTGGAACTCTGTATGGAAGCAGCTGGAGCATGCTCAGGAATTCAGCTCAGAGGGCAGAAGATGGGAAGGGATCCCTGGTAGCTCGCTGCAATGAACAGCATGAGAGAGACAGGTGGCTGCTGTGAACTCACCGTCAGCATGTTCTCAGTCAGGATGAGCTCAGACAGATTTTCACAGTCCCCAATTGATTCTGTCACATCTGTCAGCCGGTTCTGGTCCACCTTGAGGATGGAGAGCTGCTTCAGCTGACCTGGCCAGGGTGACAAGTTAAGGTGTGAGCTGTGCCAGAGAGAAGGATGCTGTTCTACGCTCACCTGGCTGTGATCCCATCAAGGATCACATAACCCAACCACGCAGGCTCTGCCTTTCCTCCCACCAGGCCTGTTCACAGGCCTCACACATGCCTGATGCAGGTGAAGCACCTGAACTCTCCTGCAGAGTTCTGCTCACCTGTATCACCCACTGCTTCTGCTCTCGATGACTGTGCCTATGTCCATGAGTCCCTGATCCCCTGCCACAGACACTCCTGAAGCTCCTCCAGGAGCACTGCCAAGGAAGTGAAGTCCTGCAGCGCTCCCCATCCCACAATACTCACCGATCCCATCTGGAATGCATTCCAGCAGGTTCTGTGACAGCAGCAAGTCCGTCAGCGCCACCAACCCACTGACCTCGTTGGGCAACTGCTCCAGCTTGTTCTCAGACACATCCAGACAGACCAGGCGACGCAGGTTGCCCAGCTCCTGGATCAGAGAGGAGACCCCATGGCTTGAGGGAACAGTTGGGGCAGGGGCTAAGGGGAGAACGTGGGCTGAACAGACACTCACTGGCGGCAGGGCCGAGAGCTGGTTCCGGTCCAGCCAAAGCTCACGCAGGTTTGGGAGCGCGCCCAGAGTGTCCGGCTGTAACAGACAGGACAATGATGACATCGGTCCCTTCCACAGGGAGAAGCTGCTTGAGGATGTTGCAAATACACCACTCTCTGCAAAGCCAGGCACTGTTCTGGCCCTCACACCTCCCAGGACCATCCATGGATCATTACAAGATAGCAGCACGTGTGTCTGGGGATGCCTGGGATGACCCACTGGCTGAAGGAGGTCCAATGGGAAACACAGAAGCCAACAACAGGACTGTGTCGGCAGGCAAGGCAAGAACTAAACCTGCAGCACAATTCTGATGGAGAGCAGCTGAGGGAGTTGGGGCAAAAGGGGACTCAGGGCAGACTTCACTTTCTGCAACTCCCTGACAGGAAGATGGAGCCAGGTGGAGGTCATGCTCTGCTCTCGGGGGATAAGGGACAGGACAAAGGCAAATGGCCTCAAGTTATGCCACGGAAAGTTTGGATTGAATATTTGGAAAATTCCTTCCCAGAAATGACTGTCCAGCCCTGGCACAGCTGCCCTGGCCAGGGGTGGAGTCCCCATCCCTGACGTGACTTAACAGCTGTGTGGATGTGGCACTTGGGGACATGGGTTAGTGGCGGCCTTGGCAATGCTGGGAGAGCAGTTGGACTCAATGGTCTCAGATGGTTTTTCCAACCTAAATGATTCCGTGATTCTAGGGGGTTGGACATTCTGGCTTTGCAGAAGAAATACATCTTCCTCCTCTCAGACACGAAAATAAACATTTGGATACCACTGGCAAACTCAACATGACCCAGTGGCACCATCAGTCATGACGGACACATGTTCACATCCCACAATCCCCCAAGCAATCAGCATTTGGGTTTGGAGTTTGCTCCACTGGAGCATGGCTGAAGTGTCACACACCCTTCTCACAGCTGAGTTCAGCCTGTGCACACCCCCCTTGCCTCCCAATTTTGATGTGTTTCTGCCAAAAACCATTCCAGAACACAAAGGGTAAGATCCAGTAACAGCTTGATCCACAGCTGCAAACTTACAGAATATCACTGGGTGTCCCCAAATGCCCAGATAATCTGAATTCTGAGACTGTGCCCTTGCTCTCCACATGCTGAGCCCTCCATGGAGAGAGACCCCACACTGGGCTACCCTCACTGCCATGGATAACACGGAAGGGCCCAGCACTCTGCAGGGCAGAAATCATATCAGAAAGGAGAAAAGCAGGAAGCTGGATGAGAAGAAAAACAGCTGGGGGCAGTGCAGGACAGAGAAAGGAAGCACCAGAGTCTTGCTACAAAGGAAAGATCCCTGGCAGCCAGACAGGAAGACTTACCATCCCAGAGCCTGGAAAGGACAGAGCAGGCCGTGTGTGAGGCCAGCAGGAAACAAGACACAAGGCTGACACATGAAGAGAAAATTTGTCTGGGAATGATGACTGGGTCATGCTGGGCAGATCAGAATCTCCCCAAATAACCTGAGGGTCTATTTCTTTGCGTTTCAGGTGAAAACCCACTTGTTTGCACCAAGGTGCAGGATCTGCCCCTACCAACCACCCAAATTCCCTCCCCACCAGCCCTCACCTACCAGTACTTCCAGGTCATTGCCACCGAGATCCAACTGCTCTAACTTGACAAGGAAGGAGAGTGAACTGCAAGGCACAGGGGACAGAGAGACAAAACAAGAAATAAAGAGCGGAAGGTTAGCATCTGGGACACACACTGCACAAACCACATGATCTCTAGTAACTCCTAAAGCAGGTGGGGCAATCCTGACCTTTCTCACGGCCCCTCTGAGCCCAACAGTTTATAGAGCTGGTCCCTTCCCCAAGCCAGACCGTTCGTCCCAGGGAATGGGGCTCAGAGGCACCAGCAGTGCCAGTGCAGCCAGTTCCACTGCCACCAGTTTGCCTTCTCCCCCTCCCACCATAACATACTCTGTGACCAAAACCATAACAGATGACCAGCCACACTTTCACATCGCTGCCTGTTTCACAGCAAGGACAGGGACCTGGGCACGGACTGACAGGCAACAGGAGGTACTCAGCAGAGGACAAGACGTGTTTGGGGGCAAGGTGAGCACAGCTGCAGGGACAGGGAAAAATGACAAATTCAACAGCCTCCATTTCCCCAAACAGGATGCTCATGCTACTGAAGAGGAAGGGAAGACAACAGTGGCCTGATGTCTCAGGTGAGGTGACAGCGTACAGACAGAAGCTCACTATGAAGACACTGCACAGGACCCACAGCCTGTCCACATCAGTGGACGTGCCCCAAGCACCCCATACACCACACCAGGGAATGGACAAGGCCTGCAGTCCCACAAACCCAGGGGTGGGTTCTCATGATATGGTCCAGGTGCTCATTTGTTCTCACACCTGAGTCTGACCCACTAACTCCAACTCCACCTCCCCAGAGGACTGCCCCTCACTGTGTGCCAGGGTGGAGCTGACAGCCCTGGCCACTCCCCTGGCAGGGAACAGCTTTATTCTCTTCTTAAGGAACTGTCCCAATACAGAAATCCCCATATTTCTCTGGAAACAGGTCCACCTCTCAATGCCACTCAAACCAAGGCCGTTGGGGGCTGAAATAAAGCAGAGCTGTCTTGCCTTTAAAAACATTTCAGTTATGTGGGAAAATTAATTTCTTACTGCATGCAGAGGTGGATTTTGAGATAAACTCCAGAAAAGGTTTATCAACAGTTTCATCCAAAGGATCCTTTCACACAGCACTCCTTCACCATGAATGTGCATCAACTCTCACTCCTCTGAAGGTGATGCAGCCTTGACCGTCCCTCTGTACCTTCACAGTTTGAATTCCCAAAACAGGAACAAGTGAGCTGTGGAATGCACATTGATGACGTCTGGCAAAATGCCTCAGTATAGATCACCCTCCACTATTCCATATGAATACACGAGAGCTGGCGTTCCCACTGATGCCTTTTTCTTGGTCTTGGGAATGAAAAACCAGACACGGTAGAAGGGTTGGGGGTTAATTACCTCAGAATCCCGTCTGATGCACCACTTCGCCGAGGTGGAAGGCATTGCGGTGCCCACCTTGCATGCACCCCCCACCATCGATCGGTATACATTTTATAGACCTAATACATTAGCATATCTACCAAAGTGGCTCAATAAGGGGCTTGGATGATCTAATTTCTAGTTTACAGAACACATTCTACTGCAGGAGCCATGGCTCCTCAAGACAGTAGGATGTTTGGTCTCTTAGCTCTACAGGACCTTGGAACTATGCTGAGTTATCAGACTTAAAGAAGTACAAGTATGCAGGCTAATACTTGTGGATACACAGAACTGTGTAAAAGGTATAGAAAGAAACAGCAAAAAAACCTCTTGGCATCACCACGTCTCTGGCTGTGTTCCATTTGCATGGGAGAGATGAGGGGCGATCACCAGCTGTACAAGCTGAACCATTTCACAACTCAGTCCATATCAGAAGACTGACCAATGAAACAGAATTTTGGCAAGCAAAGGTCACTGCAAGCTGGATCTTTCAAGAAGTTCAACAACAACAAAATACCAAAAGGACACCAATGCATTCCACTGTCCCAAATTCTGAGCCTATCCACTGGGCTCAGGAACCTTGGAAACAAAGCACCAGTCATTTTTTGCTTAAGTCATTCTCCTCTTTGGCAAGGTCACCTGGTCCCACTTAGAACTGTTCTTGTGCACAATGTGCAGCCAGAGCCTTAGGCAGAGAACCCAACAGCATCAATGAACTGGTTCTGGCCATCGACTGCAATCTTGCATTTGACTGACAGATCTGATCAGAATTGCCTTGGCCATCAAGATCCATTTTCTACTTTTGAAAATCATCCCAAAATAGAATTTGGGGAATTGGGGAAAGATGAAAAGAAGCTGAATTTGTATTGCAGAATGAGTATCAAGCCTGGATTAACCTTCCAGTCAGAAACACCAAAACCTCATAGCAGACTACAAGCATCCTGTTAGATGGCACCTGGATCTACCAAAGGGCAACGTGGGAGCACTGGGCATGAGAGATCTCCACGAAAACCCAAGGGGTGTGGTCACAGACTGAATTCTCGAGACTCCAGAGACTTCCTGGTTCTGAGATGGTGAAATGCCATTGGGACTGTCTTCATTGCAGTTTGGAAGCCTAATCTTGGATGTAGCTACCACGCCTCTTTGCTGACATGGTGTAACCCCACAGTGGTACCTGCCTGTATGAACAACCAGTCACAGGAACAGACAGAAGAGTGGCCCAACCCCAGGACCCAAACTCCTCCTGCTTGCCAGTTCTCAGCCCAGAGTAAGTGTTCAAGGCCAAGTTGGATGAAGCTTGGAGCAGCCTGGTTTAGTGGAAGGTGTCCCTGCCCATGGCAATGGGCTGGAACATGATGAGCTTTAAGTTCACTTCCAACACAAGCCAGCCTGGGGCTCTATGATAAGGAGCTTTAACTCTCATATTGTCCTCTGTGGTGATATTCCACATGGGACCATCTCAGCTGGCCTCTTTCTATCACCCTTCTGTGACAGGGTCACTGCTGTGCAGAAAAGATCTGCTGACTGGCATTAGACAAGGTGATAGTGTGATCATGGTCTGTGCTTCTACAGGGTGCAACCATGGCAGGGAAAATGCCAGCAGACAAGCTGAGTTCCTCCCAGGAACAGTAAGAGAGTTCTGAGGACAGGTGACAACAGCTGCATGCGTCACACCTTCACTGAGGAGTTCATGTGGCCCCAAAACACACTGCTGGTCAAAAAGGAGTCAGGTAGAATCCCTTCCAATGATGTTCAAGGAAAGCTGGGGGAATCATCAGTGGGATGGATAAGAAGGCAGGAAACAAGCTGACAGAGCTGGTGAAGAGTAGAGAACTCAATAGACTCTGATGGGCCAAAGCAAAGACTAAAGTACCAACTGGACAGTTCTCCATGCCCATCCACCTGAGAGCATTATCTCTACCAATCACATTCCCTACCAGGTACTCATCCCTATCCCTAACTCCAAAACATGTAACAACACTTACCTCTTCTGCCTTGCTGGCTTATGTTTAGTCTGCTGCAGGGAAGGCAATTATCCCATTCAGACCAACCAGGAGGGATATCCAACAAAACAGATGTCAGAAGCAAAATGCACTCTTCAGCTGTATCCTGTTGCTCTTCAAATCCTGAACCTCACTGTGCACAGAGCTGCTCCTACACCCCCATCCCTACAGCTTTCTCTTTCTTTCCAAAAGAATCCATTGTCTGCTCCACCTTTTTAGGAAAAACGGTTCTCACTATTTCCAGCAGCTTTTTTTGGGAACCCTGTCTATTCCAAATCAATCCTTACACAGAAGCTGAGTACAGGCTCTGAACATCCTTTGCCACTCTCCAGCCCTGCAACATCCTCTCCCTCCTCGTCCCAATTTATGGAAAGCCAGCAAGATGCAGCCTATTTACACCCAGTCTGAGCCCTCCCAGGCCAAGTGATGGTGTCTGCACTACTCCCTGAGGAAGAACGATCAGGCAGGAGACTCCTACAGCCCCCAGACAGACACTCACGTGGGGAGAGTCTTTAGCAGGTTCTCACGTAGCTCCAAAGTCACCAGGTTTGCCAAACTGCAAGAGAAAAGGGAGCGAGAAAGCCAGGTTCACTGGACAGGGCTTCAGGGATACAAGGAGCTGCTCATCTCCCTTCCCTTGGAACCACCCCTCATGTCCTGTGCAATGTGTGAATGTGCACACGTGGATGGAGATGGGGGAACAAAAACAACACGGGTGTAAATGGCTTTGGTGGAGGTGAGTGCTTGGCTGCAGTCACAAGGAACAACACTATGCCCACACTCAGGACAAGGAACACGCTGTCACAACAGGACTGTCTGCCCAAAAAGGTTAAATCCCTCACATGTGGAAAGCCAAACCCCATGGGGGAGGCACTGCACCCCATGGGGCCATTTGCCAGCAGCATAAATCATTCCAACATCATCAGGTAGCCCACACCTGCTTGGAAAGGGGCAAATGGCCATTCAGAACATAGGGAAAGGCAGGATTTGAGAAGAGTGGATCAATCCCTGCTGTGCCACAAACCACAGCAGCAGAAGCAGATGGGACCCGGACAGGAACTGTTGTAGGAAGGTCCAAGGCTCAGAGGTCCTCACACAGCACTGTCAGCACCAGGGCAAAGCTGCACCTGGCTTGTCCCTCCAGGTCCTGCCACTGTTCCCATCCCACCAGCAAGGTGTCTCCATCCCAGCTCCCTCCCCACTGCCAGAACAGGGCCATACTCACTTCCCAATGTCAGTGGGGAGGCTCTGCAGGGACACATCATTCAAGGCCAAGTGGCCCAGGCTTCGGAGCTGGGTGAAGCCCTCAGGAAGCCTGTGAGAATATGAAAAAAACTCCATTAATCCTGTGTACAAAGCACAGAATCCCCCAAAACACTTAAGTCCCATCAAAGTTAGTCTCATCCCATTTGGCATCAACATGTGAAAAGGAGAAGAATAGGAACCATTACCGAGCCTGACTGCTGATCCAGGACAAGTTCTGTTTCCAAGACCACAAAACTCCCTTGCACCAGACATTACCTGTCCAGGTTTGCAAGCTCAGCTCTGCAGTACTTGAGCACAAATCTCGGACTAAACCATGCCATGGGATCATTGATACTCGGAAGAAGGGAGGGCTCCCAAGCAGGATATCTCTGCAGATGACACTGCAGCATTCCCCAGGACCAAGCACTATCACAACAGACCCAAGGTGTGACAGAATAAGGAAAAACCCTGAAAGAGGAAATTCCTTTGCTTCCACAGGCAGCGCATAGAGCCCCCTTACCCTCTCCCCCCAACTCATCCGAACCCTGAGCCAAATAAGTCTCTGACAAATCAGGCCTAGTGCAGAAGTGCTGGTCATTCCTGTGGTACAGGGATTGTCACCGACAGAGAAGCCTGTCCCACTCCAGCAGCGCCCGGGATCAGGAGAGGGAGCAGAGTTAAATGTGTCTAAAACCTGGACAGCACCTGCCCTGAGCACAAAGGGAAGTGGACACCTGGGGCCAGTCTGGACGGGGCCCTGGCAGCAAGACAACAGTGCCTGAAAACATGGCTCACCAAGGCAGGGGAATCACACTGAATTCCAACACTGTATTAAAAGCTCCAGAGACTGCGTACTGAAAGATAAATCAGAGATTCCTACTTGGACACAGCTCTGGGCACGGAGGTAAGAGGGAAACAACCAAACACAAGGTTCAAAGGACTGTTGTCCTCGGTTCTGAATAAGAGAGAGGTGGAAAAGGGGCTGAGAGGCGCAGGAAAGGGCCAAGAGTGGGGCGCAAAAGGGGCTCTGGGGGGCAGAGGATGGCATGCAGGCTTTTTCTCCTCTGCTGCACAAGCCCACATCCATTCTGCTTTGTGACCAGTGCAAAGGGAGCAACAAACTCATTGCAAGAGGACAAAAGTCCTCACTGTTGACACCAGTACAGCTAAATGCTCATCATTGCCAGCCACAGGCCCTGAGGATGGAGCACACACCAGCTCCTCCCCATGCCAAGCATTCCACCTGCCAGGAGAGCAGACACCTGCAGCTTTGGAAGAGGCAGGGCAATCCCAGGCCTTGGCTTCAGAGAGAGACAATCACAAGATGAAGATCAGAGAAAGCCAGGGAGAATGTGCAACTTCAGTTCTCCTTCTCAGCTGGACTACAGGGTTGCATATGCCTTCCTACCTGGAGAGAGGATTCCCACTGAAGTCCGCAATTTCCAGGGATTTGCAGAATTTGATGCTTTCAGGAATTTCTGGAATGTCTGGAAAAAATAGGTGAAAGAACAAAAGAGGCTTGAGAAAATGGGACAGCAGGTAGTGGTGACAGCCTGAGACACAGTAAGAAAACCCCACTGTCACAGCTGAGGACCCCCGAGGGATCGCTCCACAGGGTGGGGAAAGGCACTGCTTCTCCCAAACACGAGGGCACAGGGAGTCCTGCAGGGCTTGGGCACCTGCCCCTGCCCAGCTCCAGCCTTACCATTGCGGGAGATGTCCAGCTCCACCAGCTGCATGAAGTTGGCCACCTCAGGGGGAAGCCTCTGGATCTCATTGTCACTCAGGCCCAGCTTGCGCAGGTTCAGGAGCCTGAAGAAAGGCTGTGACAGAAGCAACACAACTGGGTGAGCAGCAGTTCTGCGGAAAACCCACCTCCTCATCTCAGGAGAAGCCCGAGCATCCACCCCTGAGACATATGCCTGTGCTTCCACAACCCCCATCCCAGCAAGGCCCCCATGGGACAGTCACTGTACAAACCAGAATTCCCATGATGGGCTACAAGGGACGAGGGTGAAAGAAAAAAGGCATAAATGAGTTTAGCTTGATCATTCATTTAGCATCTATTACCCCACTGCTATCCTCCCAGCTGTGTGGGATACAAACTACACATTCCTTGTTTCCTACTGCAACAGTTCACCTCAGATGCTGAAGTCCAGCATCATGGGGAAGTTACTGTAACGCAGCTTGCAGGAGACACTTGAGTTTGTGAGTCAGATCCAGAAGAGCCAACAAAGAAGAAACACAAGGAGACTCCCAGTCCAAAGCGCTGCCCCTGCTGTTGTGCACATCTGCTGTACAGGATATTTGGTCAGAACATCCGTGGCAGGTCCCCACACCATCAGGGACAGCATTTGTGCCCCTTGTGCCGGGTGGAAAAGGCGCAGCTGAACTGCCAGTACGGCCCCAAGTAACATAGAACTAGAGAAGGCAAGAAAATTCTTTTCTAGAAACACCACAGCCATAGGAATGGTGACTGGAAGGGCCCTCACAACACTCAATTTTTTCACACACCTCCCCTTGGATATCCCAGAAGTCCATCAGCTGCAAATGGCAAATTCCAGGATCCATCAATCACTCTTCCAAGATATCACCAGCCCCAGTGAGTTTACTAAACACAATGTACTGTAATTATCAACTGACCAAATACTGCAGCTGATTCTAACCATTGCCAGAGGTCAGATCCTGGACAGGATGGGAACCAGGGCTGGGGTGTCTGCAGCATTTCCTGGATTGTTTGGGAGCACTGGGAATAACAAACAACAATGCAGGACCACTACAGAAAACGTTAAGACGTGATCGAGAACAAACTCAGGTCAGACACCACTACCTGCTGTCCCACTTTCTCCGCAGTGACATGCAGAGGTCATTTCTAAATTACATCACCCTGTGTTTGTCCTTGGCAGAGGCAGGGAGGGGGTCACAGCAGCACAGGAGAGGCAATTTTGGGATCATTCATAGGTCACCAAAACGGGGTCAAAGTCAGGGCTACTCATGCAGCACACACTGAGAGGGATCAAGCCAGAGTGAGCTCTGAACCCTCCTCAGGTGCCTTTCCAGGTATCCACCTGCACAAGAGCTGCTGGGACAGACCTTCCCAGGAACACCTGCAGGGCACCATCAGGTGTGGGGCACCTTCAGGACGCCCACAACACGGCCAAAAACGAGAGCACGGAGCAGAGGGAGGGGAGCGGATGAAAAGGTGGAGCAAACATAACCCTGAGAAGGTGCACAGAGCAGAAGTGAGCTGCTCACCCCTCCCACAGTGAGAACCATCAGGTCTGGTGGTGTAACTGGAGGAGTTTCTGCACAGATCCAAATCTCTGCCGCTTCCAAGTCCCAGTCAGGACATGCTGCTGGGCACAAGTGTGTGTCTGAGAGGCACCAAACCACAGCACAGCCCCTGCTGCCCTGGGGCTGTCTGGCTTCCACAGCACTCTGCACATGGGAAGTGATCAGGGATGAACAGCACTGATAGGAAATTCACACTTCTGATGTCATAAAGGACCATGATAATTGTATAACGAGTAAATAAATTTAAAAAATAACCCCTCTCACCACTGACCATTACTGGCTCTATTATTTCTGTTTATCTAATGCAGACCAGCTCTGTGAAAAGAAAGTGGGTGAAAGTCTAAATGACAACAAAGGTTTAGGGGAGCAGGAGTTTAGAGACTTGATTTGCTATTGTTTCCTAGAGCCTTCTCCTAATTTTAGAATGCAAGGAAATTCCAGGCAAGACATCGTGCTGACCTGCCAGAGTCTGCACACTGGAAAATAACCACAGGGACCAAACACGCACAGTCCAGGCTGCAGCACTTCTGCCTAAGGGTTCAGGTGGCCTCAGAATACATGTCCACACTTTTAAATAACATTTAGAGTAAATGGGAATAAATCCAGGCTGCATGTGGTGCAGCAGTCCTCAGCTCCTTCTCTTTTCTTAAAAAGAAAATAAAAAGGTTTCTAAACCCCCTAGCACTGCCAGAGCTGGGCACAGCCCACATGCAGAACTGCAGGAGGACTCAAGTGCTACATTCCACTTGGCAGAATCAGTTACACTGGACCTGAATAAAATATTTAGATGTGACAAAAAATGAAACCAGGCAACAGCGAACAGTGGTAGCCAGAAAAAACAAATGTGAGAATTACAGTGTTTTCATGCTCGAATTCAGGTTTTGTATTTGCCAAAGAAAGATGGCAAGAGGATGTGACCGAGAGCTGCAAATGTTGTCTCTTACACGAATTTCCATGTCATTTCCAGCTCAGTATTCTGTGAGCTGAGGACTTCAGTTCAGCCCAACAGCCCAAAGCAAAGGCTGTACAGGAGATTCACTTGTGACACTTGAAAATGAGAACAAATTAATTTAAAAATTGTTACTAGAACTACAACTGAAACCTTGAGTACACGTCTCTGGAGACTGGAAATTATCCCTTTTGCTAATCAAAGTTCACCCCAGTTCCCAGAGCTGACAAAGTAAACCCCTGGATTTAGCACTACAGTGAACATATCCAATAGAGAGAAACTCTCCCAAATTCAACGTTTTCTGATTTATAAAATAAAACACCACCAATTTTGCCCAACCCAGATCCTTCAGTGTCCAAACTGGACTCAGAGTGGATTAAAATAGAAGCCTGAAGAAGAAACAAAGGTAAGCCAAATCTCTCCCTGTTTCCTGGTAGCCCAGAAGCCCAAAGCCCACATGGACTAGCACGGAAATATTCCAGCACACAGGAATCCAGAATCAGCACAGGAAGATTCCAGCACATGGGAATCCAGCAGTTCAGAGTGTGATGAAAGTTATCACTAACAAAAAAAAGCTAAAGATTAGGGGGTACCAATATAATAGCAGCTGGGTGTAACTGGGGGTAAAAGCTTTTGCAAATCAGGGTGCGTTACAAAGATATTCACTGTTGAAGCATGGGAGTATTCACAAGGGTAGATAAGGCAGCAAACAGCTACAAAACTGTCCTACAGTAAAAATTCAGGGACATAAACTCTTACAATACCCAGAGCAGGGCAACCACAGTGCAACCAACTGGAAATACATTAAATAGTCATTAATTAGGGATAGGTATAAAGAGTTTGTAAAGAACCACATGCCAAAAGATAAGAAATGCTCCACAAAATGACAACATTGCAAAAAAAGGTAGAAAACTGTGGAATCCAGGCTCTGCAGTAGGTTTTCAGATGTAACATCCTCCCTCAGCAGCCCCTGGAGAGCCAAATGCAGGCAAACACATTCAAGGCTTTTCACGAAGTTCTGATACAGAAGTCAGTTACATCAATCTTTAAAAAGGATGAAAAAAGACAACCTAGACCCATTGATTTTTCAGTCAAAAGGGACTGAAATATAATCTGATATAATATCCTTCCAATTCTTTGTATATCACAGATCCATGAAATAATTCATGTTGGAAGGTACTTGGGAGATCTCTAGATCAGGATGAGGCCCCAGAGGAGATTGCTCAGGCCTGTGTCTGGTCAAACCTTCAACCATGGGGGATGGCCCAAAACTACTCTGGGCCCCTGGGTCCACCAAATAATTATCCTCACAGGGAAGCCACATGGCCCCAGTGGTTCACAGGCCTCTGCAGAAACAAATAAAACCCCTCAAACGTCCCTTGTTGCTGCTGCCAGTCAAATACTGAGCATGGCCAATATCATCCATGGGAGGGAACCAGCAGAATTTGGGGAGCCCCTCATGAGCCAAACCATGCCCAGTGACACCCCACAATCACTGCACATCCACAAGTCACACAGCTCCCCTCCACAAACCTGTCTCTTCCTTCTTGCACACTGTCCTTGTCACAGAGTGGCTTTTTTTTTTCCCCTTAACCGGAGAATGGGGACATCTGGTACCGGGTTTTCAGTGCTGAACTCTGTATTGACTGGAAGTTATGGGATGGCATTTTTGGGATGCCAAACCATAGAAAGGTTTGGGCAGAAAGGAACCTTCAAGACCACCCAGTCCCACACCCTGCCATGGGCAGGGACACCTTCCACTAGACCAGGCTGCTCCAAGCCCCATCCAACCTGGCCTTGAATGCTTCCAGGGATAAGGCATCGACAGCTTCTTGGGGCAACCTGTGCCAGGGCCCCACAACCTTCACAGGGTAGGATTTCTTCCCAACATCCCACATAACCCTGCTGTTTGTCAGTGGGAAGCCATTCCCCCTGGTCCTGTCCCTCCAAGTCCTTGTCCGAAGTCCCTCTCCAGCTTTCCTGGAGCCCCTGTAGGTACTGAAAGCCTGCAATAAGGTCTCCCAGAGCCTTCTCTTCTCCTGACTGAACAATCCCAAGTCTCTCAGCCTTTCATCACTGGAGAGGTGCTCCAGCCCTCTAATCACCTCTGTGGCCTCCTCTGGACTCGTTCCAACTGGCTGATCTATGCAGGAGTGAGAAAGGATGAAAGCCCCGTGCAATTACTAGCGAGCTTCTTGATTCAGAGCACTGCATTTGGCGTCAGTTTATGAAAGAAAAATACAGCAGGATCACACTGTGACAGCCAAAACTGTCCCCAAAATGTCCCTTTCCATGTGAAACCCTGCAGCAGCCAAGCAGAGCCACCCTGGCCACACCATGCTCACCCTCAGTGGTGAGGTCAGTCCTGCTGAGGAACATTCCCACACAATGCACTGTGGTTGGATTTGAGGTTACCCAGAGAAACAGTAACAGGTTCAGCCGGTTTATGGAAACAAGACACACTGGTAGCAGCAAATACAGGCTCCACTGGCAGACTCACCTTCGGCTCCTGCTGAGGAGCTGCAACACCTGCGGAGTGGGGCAGTCCAGAGCCTCAGGCACTGAGTGCTGATCCTGGACACGATTCTCCCTGATAACACAAGGATGCCCAACACCCACTGGCAGAGCTTTTCAGCCAGCAAGAGGCACAAGCATGAAAGTCCCTGACCCTGTGGAGCTCAGGAATCACGAGGTGTGCCTGTACTTCAGCCAGGTCAGGGCACAGCTCCAGGTCCACAGGAAAGCAGAAGGAGGGAGATGCCCACCTGACTCAGGAATGAGCTTCTGCCCTTATAACCCCAGCCGTGCCATGATGGGTCACCAGCAGCACAGATGGGTGGCACTGGAGGAGGCACCAGCCAACACTAGAAGGAGATGACCCACTTCTGAGCAGGGATAACAGGACCCCTGCACCCCTTCCTCATTCAATGCACAGGGAAACAACGGTCCTGCTCCAAGCCTGGCTGCACCAGCCACCTCCTGCACTGCCTGAGAGACCTGCACCTGCCACCCCTGTCGTCACACAGCCTGGCAGGCACCAGGCAGGCATCCCAGGCCCTGCAGACACCAGTACAGAGCTGCCAGGCATGCCCAGAAAGCAGGGGATGTTCCAGAGAGCTGACAGCTTCAAAACTGCAAAGGCGCAGGTGGATGAGGAACACAGACTGTCAAGTACAGCAGCTCACTCCAAAAGGCAATCTGCATCACAGAGGAGGGTCCAGCAAACCCATGGAAGGGTTGAGGTTGGAAGGGACCTGTTAAGACCAGGTAGTCCAACCTCTGCTCAGAGGAAGGTCAGCTCTAGCATGTTACCCAGGGCAGTGTGTGCATACACAGCAATGTCATGTGACATACACACACAGCAGTCACACGTATGTATGTACAAAGCAGAGTCACATGTGACACACACATACACAGCAGAATCTCCAAGGGCCTTCTAAGCCCATTCTCTGTCTTTAAGGAACCATCTGGAGCAGGTTCCATCCCCCCTCTGCTGTGATCAAGCCTTCAAGCTGTGTTTCTCCAGCTGATGTGACATGTCTGTGTTCGTGTCTGTGAAGCTCCCAGCAATAGTGCTGAGGCTGCAGCAGAGCCCCAGGACATGAACAAAGGGTTGCCAGAGCTCTTAGGTGATCTAAGAGAACCACAGTGTCCAGTGATGCTAGGAATTCAGACACCACCCCCATGCTCCCTCCTGCTGCAGTGAGATGCTTGGCAGAGCCTTGGTCCGCCCCCCACTCACTTATTCAGTCAGACCAAGAGGTGGAAAATGAAAAAAAGGAGAAAGGACAATGGATAAAAGGCTCAGGACAAACCCTCTGAGCCACCACTCAGCTATGCCGTTTCCCAGAAACGGCAAAATCCCAAGGGCAGGCCTGGAAAGCCAACCATTCCCCAGCCAGGATTAGGGACAGAGAGGCAGCCTGGCTTGCAGGCTGGCAGCGCTGGGTCACCACAGCCCCCCCATGCTGGTGCAGTGGGCTGGTGGAGCTGGTCCTGCTGCTCAGGCAGGAGGAGGGAATGGGCTGCAGTCCTGGAACAATCTGGGCAGACTGATGGTGCATGGCAGGGTCAGGGCCACAGATCCACCAGACCCACTGAGCTCCCCACGCAGACTGCTGGCATCTGCGACCTGCAGCCACCACAGCGCCCTGTGCCCGTCCACTGAGCACATGATGGCAACACAAGCCCCTGTGTGCTACAGCTCCCATCCCACCTGCAGAAGGTGCATCTTCACTGCCAAGGAAAGAGAGAAAGCATTTGGGTGCTGAGCCTGGGACCTGGAAAACACCAACTACATCTGCATGCAGACTGATCTCCCCTCTCAGGTCAGCATCATGACTCTTTTCCAAACCTTTGTTTTCCTAAGGCTATAAAAAAAGGGTTTCCGGTCTACCCAAGGCTAAGCTCCAGCTCTCCCCTTCACCTGGTGCCTAATCTCGTAATTCCAGGGGAAGGGAACTAGGACATGGAGGCCTTTGTTCCCCAGCGCCACCCTGTGCTCTCCTTGGAGAGCCAGCCCCCATGTTCCCACCTGTACCTGGAGGAGAGCCATCTCCATGTGTCAAGAGGGAGAGAGGAGGACAGACAGACACACCTGGGCTCCTCACCAGTTTCTGTGGAGAAGGAGCTATGCTGTTTTCAGCACGGACAGCTTGCGGAGCTGCCTTGGCCCCAGGACCCCTCCTGCCAACAGCAGGCAGGAAGGGGGTGGCTGCCCAATGCCACCACAGGCTGTTGGGGACATTCTTCCCATCAGCCAGAAAGGCTTGAGGTAGGTTTTAGTGCAACACCTCAGAATCTCTCCAGGTGAGAAACAGCAGCGCTACTAGAGGGGAGCAGGACACGTGTCAGGGGAAGAGGAGTCGGGCACCAGCTTAACCACAGAGTCACAACAATCTCACACTCAGGCCAGTGGCTCTGAAACCAGGAGGTGAGAATTTATACAGCTGGAGATCAGGAACGGGGTCTGCATCACAAACACAATCTTGACTCTGGCAGGGGACAGAGACTTTCTGCTTCTGCAGCCAAAACCACCATGGTGTTCCCAGCTCTGTTGCCCAAATAGCAAGGCTCAGACACCTCGTCTTCCTCAAAAACAACCTGTGACAACCCAAGACACCAGCCCTGAGCCAGTACTGTTTGTAGTGGGTGGTTTTCTTAAGAAACCAAGCATCCCAGTAGTGCCTGCTGTGTGACGACTCCTTCAACACGAGCTAAGGGGCTCCACGGCAGAGGTTTTGCCAACCCTTCCAACCCTGGAAGTGCCCAAGCTAAGACTGTCCTCAGCCTCCTCACCTCTCATTTCTTTTCAGAGGATTTCAAGTCCAACTGTCCAGCCCTGCTGGAACAGTCCCTGCCTCCAGCAGGACAGTACACGTTTAATTAAAGGCAGGATAAGACTGTGCAGCAGAAAAATAATTACAATTCTCCTGGTGATTCACAAGTAAGAGGGCCTGGTTACTATGCCACCATGGGCTGGGCTCCTAGTTGAGTTCTGTGTTTGTTTCCAGGCAGGATGAATGCATGGGACCCTGCACTGCAGGCAGGAGGTGTCTGTCCATCCATCTGTCCATCTGTCAGCCATGCAACACAGCAGCTCCTCAAATGCTGACAGCAAAACCAGCTCATGTATTTGAGCCTTGTGTTTCATTCTCATTTTTCTGGTCAGACGCAGGCTTGATATCTCAAGACCTGCCCCTGGAGGAAGCAGAGACTGCTGCAAGCTCTGCAGCCGGGCACTGGGTCATGCGAGCACACACGTCCGCCTCGCCTGTCTCAGAGACCTACAGGAAGGTGAAGTGTGAAGAGACCTAGGGCCCCTCCTTTCACATGTGTGCTGAGATCTGTGACACCTGTGCCAGTGGCACTGTCTCTGGAAATCTAGCCTGGGATAGAGCCAGGAGGAGTGGAAGCAGCAACTGCAAAGCAAAACACCCAGGAGCTGATCAGCTCTAAGGTTAAACTCGGCACTTCCAAGTCACTGTGCTCAAAGCCAGCACGGCACAGGTGAGGCCACAGAACCAGAAAGACCTGTATCCCGTAGCTGGGCAGCACAGGTAGGACGCCAGCTCCAGAGGCTGCACAGCTCCCTTAGCAAGCACAACTCAGTCCACTTCCAGCAGAGCCCAGTGCCTCCAGGTAGCACCAGTGCAGCAAACCCAAGAGACACCCTTCCCTACAGCGAAAAACCAGGAAGGCAATAGTTATTCCCAGAATAGCTTAATTCAAGAAGAATCACCGAAATCTGAGGAAGATCACTGAGTTAACACGAGCAGAGGTCAAACAAGCAACCTCACTGCTGAGAGGTGGGAACATCAGTTTGGAGCTCCAGCAGAGCAGCCACTACCCAGCCCCAGGGCAGCCCTGGTGCGACAGGGAGGGCACCACAAGCACCACCCAGGGGTGACTTGGTCTGACCCGGGGTCATACCCAGGGACTTGGTCTAACCCACCTCAGCAGGTTTGGGACAACACCTCAGGCAGTGGATACAGATCAGCTGCCTCCCCAACACCAGATCTTCCCATCTGTCTCCCACTCCAGAAGTGTTTCCTCCTCCACTCCTCACAGTATTTGCCAGATCCTGAACTAGCTCCAGGCTAGTGAACTTCTCTGGCCACAAGCACAAGGTGTGGTCACTGATGCCTGAAAGGTGGCAATTCAGATGAGTCCCAAAGAGACACCGCTGACATGCCGACCACACTCAGGTCTGCAGTCAGACCCATGGCAGAGGGCCCGGGAAGAGGGGACACTCCTTGCCTGCCCACAGGAGGAGGGGGCCGGTGAGGTGGGGCAGGGATGCCGAGGGCACTGAACAGGAGTGGCCCCACATGCTCCTGCACGCGCTGGAGCCAGGAGGAGACTGTGGCTGCTCCCTGCCAGCCGGACACAGCCCTCCCCACAGCCCTCCCCACGCAGACCGGCGGATTTCCGACTATTTAACCCCGTATCAGGCCCTGAGGAATGCATTGCAAATATATAAAAGTACTTAAGTGTTGGGAATACATTCCAGCAAAGACAAAGCAAGCTGTCTCCGAGCCAAAGGCTCAGCAGCTGCTGCTTCTCAGGCACCCAAAGCAGGACTGAGGAATGCTGTCCCCTTCAGAGGGGCCAGGGCAGCAACTGCCCCCAGCACACAGCCAGGATGCAACCAGGAGCAGGGAGGAACCTCTGGTCCAAGTGAAATGACAAACCAATCCAGGCCCCCAGAAAGGCAATCCCGAGCCAGAATTAAATCAAGACACCACAATCAGCATCACACTGCTGCGAAGGCCTGGGAAGCGATCAATGTTCTCCCTGATTTTCAACACGAGGCAGCAGCAGACTATGGCTGTGTGAAGAGAGGGGCCTCGACCACAATCCCAACACACACAGCCTCCACCTTGGTCTGTGCAGTGGGACAGGGCAAGTCGGAAGGACCAGAACTCCCTGCGGCAGTCACAGGGCATTTGGGGGCATTTTCCACTGAAATACCGGAATATATGAAATAATCATGGCACTTAGTGCAATAGTTTAGTTGACAAAATGGTGTTCAGTCAAAGCTAGGACTTGATCTTGAAGGTCTTTTCCAACCTCAAAGATTCTGTGATTCTACTGCAAAAGCATTAATCTGGAGAGACCTGTGGAGATCATTTCATGGGAGAGCATCCTGGGTATGGGTGAAGCAGCCAAACCCAGCACAACCCAAGTACTACCCAAGGACCTCTGCCCCCTTCTGATTTGCCCCTCCCTGGCATACCAGCACCTCAGGAATCACCTTCTCCCATACAGCCAAGGGAGACCATCTACTTCTAAACCATCTTCTCAGCAACAAAGGGTCAACTTGCAATTACAAAAAGCAATTGACTGATCTGTAATGCCACAGCTATTAGCAAAGGGGAAAATGCCAAAAGTTGTATTATACAACAACGTGTTGCAATTGTTTCCAATCAGATTGTGTTTTCCTGAGGCGGAAATCATAAGCAAGTTTATCCAACAGATACATCTCTAGCACAGAGAGGCACCATAAAACAACCAAAAAAACCCCAACAAACCAGATCTAACCCTGAAACTAGGAATCTGAGACAAGGCAATGAGACCAAGCCCGATAACTGGTGCAAAGCAGGGGACTCAATGGCAGACTGTACCCTTGGGGGGCAGGAAAGCACATCTGGGAGACTGGAGAAGTCTTGAAGAAGAGTTAAGTGTCCCTGTGTGGAAGGATGCAGACCCAAACATCTCTGAGCAGGAACAGGACAAGGAAGAATGTGCTGGAACAGTTCCCAGGGGAACAGCTCAGACATACACCAGTAAATGCCCTGAACCAGGAATGGAACAGGCAGTCAGAGCCCACAGAGACACGGTGATGCCACATCCCCCTGCTCAGCATACAGCATCCCTTCCATCCACCACACTCCTCCCACTGCCTCAGCCAAGTTCCTGACAGGGAGACAGCAAAACAGGGATCCAAAATGCAGGAAAAACACAGAACAGGTCAGAGGAGACCTGAACAGGTTAACCCAGCCCTGCCTCTACGTCCAACCATCAATGAACTAATCCTTCCTGGGAGATACTCAGCAGCAGCCAAAGGGAGCTGAGACACCTGAGAGGTGCAGGCAGGGCGTCTGCAGTGCTGCATTCAGGCTTCAGAGACAGCATTGGGAACACCAGCGAGGGTGGGGGAACTGACACAGGTAACCATCACCAAGAAACAGGAGGATCCCCCCAGGGGCAAAACTGAACCAAGCTGGCAGCAATGCACCCACAGACAGGGCAGGTGTTACATCACCCAACAGAGACGTACGGAGAGGTTTGTACAACCCGGGAAAGACTGAGCATGTGACTCCACCAATGGCCTCCCTACAGGTACCAAACCAGTGCCAAGGAAGGTCTGGTGAGAGGCAGAGCCATTCCAACCATGGCCACCTGAATTTTCATTAACTTTTTACTCCACTCTACCTCTGTGGTGCCCAGCTGCCTCTGCACCTCCTTATTCCACGCACCTGAACCTCCTCCAAGACCTGAGCTGCTGGGTAGACCCAGGCTGGGCAGCACACCCACACCTGTCCCACACAGACCTGAACACACCTGGGAGCTCAGAGAACTGAGCATTAAGAGTCACTTCCCATTCACAGACCTCAAGCGTAAAATCCATCTGTGTGCCTCTCTCCTGTTCCCTGTTTGTATATCCAAGACTTGTATGTCCAAGAGTTTTATCAGCTCTTTTCTTCACGACTGAGCTTGTATTTGGCTGCTGCCACCCCAGTACAGATCCTACACCTCCGCTGTCACCAGGGGAGGATGCAGGGGAGACGGCCTGCACTTATTCTAACTTCTGGGCAGCAGCAATCCAGAATACATGGCTTTTGGAGAGACAAACACACTTCCAGGTCCCATTAACCCACAGGGTTCCCAAGCTCCTGCAAAGCATGGAGAGCCATGCCAGCTCTGCACACAAGTCTCACAACCAGCAAGCGAAACCAGTTTGTTGGTTGGTTTTGTTAAACAAATGCAGCTGCAGCTTTGACACAGCCTGGGATGGAAAGAACCACATTCAGAGCAAGAGGAGGTGCCCACCACACATCAAGCCTTGGCAGGCTCCGAGGCTGGCTCCATACAGTGAGCCACGGAGGATTCCCAGGCCCCTGACTTTCTCAGGGAAGGGCTATTAGTACAGAGAGATTAGAAGGAGAAGCTTTACTCTTCCATGGAAGTAAATAAAACCCAAGATCCTCCTTACAGCCCTCAGATGCCAGGAAATTAAAAGCTGCTCTTAATTAGCTTTGCGAGGCCCCATTTTGCTTTGGGAAAGTGACAACCATGGCCTCAAGCTTCACCCTGGTGCAGTGAGATCCTGGCTCTGGACATGGGACACGGACGCTCTCGTCCCAGGCCACGGTAGCCGAACAGGGGGAACTGCTGAAACCCAGCCAGTTTCAAAGGGCCTTGCCATGATGCAAACAGCAACAAGCCCGAACAGGGAAGGACCTGCCCTGGACAGAAATGGGCTCCTCTCCCCAGTGTCCATCTACCACAATTTCCAGTGCAAGTGGGTATCAGTTCATTGGGCAGTGGGAAGAGTGTTTTCTGCACTGGGCTCAGTTTATCATGGGAGCTGTAGCGAGGAAAAAGCAACGCAGAGGAACTGCAGCCCCTACATTAGAAATGCCTGGGGCTTCCTCCTTCAGCACCACTATTGCTAAAACCCTTGGGAGCACAGCCAGCCCTTGGATTTCCTCTGTGCACAATGCACAGCCTGCCCACAGTCTCAGACCCTTCCAACCCCAGTATTCCTCCGGTAGGTCTCCAGCAGCCTGTCCCTCACTCATGCTGACACACGAGAGCTTCTGAGGTCTCCTCCCTTTGCACAGACTTGTTCAGGATTTCAGTTCCTACTCAGCTCCACCCTCTTGTCCTCCTACACCAGGTCCTACCAGCTCTGCTCCACCCAGGTTTCCTCCAACCTCCCTTTTACCTCCCCATACTCCAAAACAGAGCACTCCTCCGAAAGCACACCAAGAGTCTCTGGATCCTTCTGGGTTGTGACCGGCTCCGTCTGCCACCTCCAAGTGCTCCAAATTCCATACTGTGCTCATTCCTTCATGGCGAGACCTGTGCTTCTCAAGTGCTCATGGAGTGGCCTGGATGACTTAGGTCTGTTATGTAGCTCCAACACAGTGATTTAGTCAGCTGTATTTCCAAAACCCACACCCCCAATGCAGGACCTGCTTTCTACCCTGCTCCTGCAGATATCCTGCAGCTACCACTCTTTGCAAGATAGGTATAGCAGAAGTCAGTACAGAGCAAGCCATTTCCACCTCTGGAATTCAGACACCCTCGTGGAAAGCACAGGCAACTTATCAAAGGGAATTTATCATTTTCCATTAAATCATGTGGTATCACCCTGGCAGCAAATCCCTGTAATGGGGCAGCAGATGCTCCCACGCAGATTTAATCTATCACTTCAAACAGCCCAAGCAGAATCACCCCAAGGGGAAATTTAGGCTCAAAACAGGCAAGTTTCCACAAAGGACAGGTGACAAAGAAGCAAGAGCAGACAGAAGAGTATCCGGCACTGCAGGATGGAGAGAAACACAGGTTCACTTCTGCAACTGGGAAGGGAGAAGGGAGGAAAGCACAATAGCGTCACTTGGCAATCCCTGGAGATGGGCAGAGCATCCCATCGGATCTGGAGCAGAGCAGTCGCACAAAGGGTACTCTGGAAATTCTGCAGAGGAAAATGGTGCCACAGAAAATCCCATATTTCTGGTGTGGGTTGAATAAGGACACAGAAAAGCCCATCCAAAAAATCCAGCTAGTGCTGGGTAAGAAACCTGTCAGAAGAGGAACCATATAAACTCAGGCATTTTCAAGAGAGTTTGACCTGTCCAAAAGCCACCCCTCCAATCCTTTCACCTCAAAAATCACCTCCACAGGGAAGTCTTCCCCAAAAACCCTGCTTGAGCCCTCAAACACAAACTTGTTGCCCAAGGCTGTACATGCTCTCTCATTCCCACTTTTCTGACAGATCTTCACAGGTATATCTCTGTGTCCTTTAGACCTTCTCCCATGGAACGGGCATGTGCAGCCCCATTCCATGAAACAATCACACTGCCCTTTCTCCACCTTCCCTCATGGTAAGCACAAACCCTCCTCCCAGGAGGAGGGTTCTTTTCCCACAAAAGCCTTGTTTCCATGAAGGGCTCCTCACCTGAAAAACATCCCCCTGACCCAACTAAAGACCTTTCCCACTGCCATCCTTCAGGGACACTGTGTGCCTAAATCCAGTGTTCCCACCTTCCCTCTTCCTGGTGGAAGGGCAGTTTATTTACAATTTTCATCACCCTATCCTCATACTACACAGATTCCTACTCCTGCCTTAGGTATCTGTCCCTATCAACAGCAACATCCTTAAAAAAATGCCCTTCCTGCGGTGACCTGTGTGCCTGGGACCAAACATACCTTGGCACTGCTCAGGGAAGCACTGTGAACACAAACCTTCAAGACACACATTGGGTCAAACCTAAGGTGGATCCAACTTGCTTCCTTGTTCCACCAACTGCAGACCTCCTCCTCCTCACGCACCTCTGGACCAACCATGGCACCAGCCACAGGGAACCTGGAGGGGCTGCAAAGGGGAAAGGCAGTGGGGTGTGATTCTGCTTTCTCTGCCCAACCTGTCTCCCAGGCTCAGCACCTCTGGCATCCCCAAACTCCCTGGCTGTTCTCAGCACTCAGGGCTGCTCTGCCTGTCTCCCTTCTTGTCCATAGCTCACCTGCCTTGTGAGGACATTTAGGTTTGGCTGGGGATGGGCTTACACTTGGCACGGCCAGAGAAAGCCTCGGCAGCTCCAGACAGGGGTTGAGAAGGAAGAGTGTGAGTACACCAAGTCCAAAGCCAAACTCCCTCCAAGCATCTCCCAGGACACACAGTGCAAACACACAATGGTGTATCTGCAGATCCTCATTTTTGGTTGTTTTCCCCTTTGTGAACTGTTCCACTTCTCTCCTGAGCTCATGTTAACTCAAAGCACTGTTATGTTATGTGCCAAGTGGTTTCGCTGCTCAGTTAAATTACATTTTGCATTAAAAATGTTTTAATTTGCTCTGAACTGAGCTCGTTTTGGTTTCTCTCAACATTCTCCTGCAAGCAGCAGCAACGGTCAGTTGCTCCCTCTCCACTCCCTCCAGACCATCATTTACACCCTAGGCCTCTGCCAACGGCTCTATCTTTTTTACTGCCTTTCCCACACAGATGGAGACATCCTGAGAGCGTTCACTTCCCTTATGCAAAAGCTGTTATACATTGGGTCTGGCCACACCATTTGCTGCTACCCATTCTCTGTCCCTCTCCTGAATTACTACATCTCCTGAGAGCAGGGGACCAGGATCTCACTGTTCTGTTCAATTTGTTCTTCTAATAATGCTTTGCCAGAAGACTCCAAAAGGGGAACTCAAATGCCAGAGAGGAGCCTGTGAGGCCAGGACAGGTCACGGCAAGAACTCTGATGCTCCAAGCCAAAAAGATGCCACAGCTAAGTGAAACAGTAGCTCTTTGGGTGACTCAGGAAGCTACTGAGGGCACACACACAGCACCTGCGATCACAGGTAGGATTGTATCCACACAATCACAGGCTAAGTATAATGAAAGTATAAAAGTTGCATTTATAATCTGAAAGACGCTCTTCTAAGCTCACAAACCCCAGTTTGTCCCAGTTCCAAGGGGTTCAGTGTAGTATGAGGCTGGGCTGTGACTGTTCAGCGGGATACACGAAGTTGAGAGCGCAGGGACCAGCAGGTTCTCCGCAGGCGTGTTGCAATCACCCTTCTCTGCAGACGAGACTTACACCCATTCCCACGTCCCAGCCTGCCCATAACACACATTTTCCAGTAGTTTGGGAAATCTCCCTGCTTAAAGTACAATAGGATGCTGAGCTACCTGACAGAAGAGCTGAGAGCATCACACTGGTGTCTCCATACCGAACAACCTCACAACTGAATCCCACAGGTAGTCCAGCTGTCTGGGATTCAGGAAGAAACAAGCAGGAAAGACAAACAGAACCCAAAAATGGTAGATCAAGAACTGCTGCTTCCAGACGAGGGAATCTCTTCGGGTGGGGATGCACTAACTGTGTTTTAACAAAACTGAACCAAACTTCTTTGGCCTGAATCAAAGCCAAGTTTCTCGTTTGTAAGGGTTTGGTTTTTTTCCTAGATCTAATGGCAAATTCCATAACACGTCAGTAATTCAATAAAAAACTTGAAAGCTAATGACCTATTTCTCAAGTTTTTTAATAAACAGGTAACTCAGCCTATATTCCCTGAAGACCATCTCTCCAAACACGCTGCAGTCAAACACCTTCTCTCTCTGGCACAGGCAGAACTTAAAAAACTTTTAAAAAATCGTACAGTTTTCACAGCGGATACACAATAAAACTTCCTCTGGAATATACCACAGCCCAGTACACTTTTAAGGCCTTTTCCTTCCCAAGAGGCAGGCTCAAATTCCCATCTGCAGCATCCCCTGTACCAGATTACCAGGCAGAATGGGATCATGGCTTGGGTTCCTGCTGGATGGTGCTTCAGGACCCAAACACGAGACCTCATCCCGTCCCAATGCCCTGCCCTGCGAAAGTAAATGCTTGGGAGTCATGAGATGCTGGGCCAAGCTGGCAGCAGAGCAGATCTCCAGTCCTCTGCTTCTGCAAAGATCACGGTGGCATGGAACAGCACATGGAGGGCATATCCCGGTGTTCCCTGTGTGGAGAGCTCTGCAGCTGAACAGAATGGCAACAGAAGCTGCAAGTGCAGGCTGGAGCCCCAGATCATGGAATGATTTGGGATGGAAGGGGTCTTAAAGACCATCCAGTCCCACCCCGTTCCATAGGCAGGGGCACTTTCCACCGTTCCAAGCTGCCCCAAGCCCCGTCCAACCTGGCCTCAAACACTTCCAGGAATGGGGCAGACACAGTTTCTCTGAGCAACCTGTGCCAGGGCCTCACCACCCTTCAGGAAGGAATTTTTTCCCAATAACCCCTTTAACTCTGCTCTCTGGCAGTAGGAAGCCATTCCCCCTTGTCCTGTCCCTCCAGGCCCTTGTCTCAAGTCCCTCTCCACCTCTCCTGAAGCCCCTTTAAGCACTGGAAGGGCTTCTAAGGTCTCCCCAGGGCTTCTCTTCTGGAGGCCAAACATCCCCAGCTCTCCCAGCCCGTCTTCATGGCAGAGATGCTCCAGCCCTCAGAGCATCTCCGTAGCCTTATGATCATAACTCTAAAGCAACTCTATCGCTTTTAATTAACTTACTCGACACTTTTTGCAGTTTACTGATTAATCCAGAGTTTTTTAATTCATGCTATGCTTTGCTTGCCAGTGACTGTGACTGTCACAGGACTGATGATTCGGGTAAAGCGATCTCCTTCGCGGGCAGGGGACCCCTTTATGCCGCTAATCGAGCAGCCGAGACGCTCCTCGGGGCGGAGGGGCTCCTCAACCCCCGCCGGTCCCCGCGCGGCGCACGGACCCCCA
>VZTJ01003518.1:111017-124270 GCA_013397795.1 Orthonyx spaldingii
CCGAGCGGCGGCCGCGCTCCCGCTGCGGCAGCGCCCCCGCTCCGCTCCCTCCGCCCTGGCCTGGAGCCGCTCCCGGTGCCGCTCCCGGCCTGCGCCCGGGGCCGCGCCGCCCTCCGCGGGTCTCCCTGGGAAACGGAGTCCCTGGGAAATGGAGGCCGCCCCGCCCCGCCCCGCGCCACCGCCCGACACCGCCCCGAGGGCCGGCACCGGGAGGGAGCGGAGGCGCGTCCGGCAGGTGAAACGTCCCGCGGAGCCGCCAGCCCCGCCTCCCGGAAAACATCCCGAGAGAAGAATGAGCCCGAATGTGTTCGCACAGCGGGGTCTGGGGGTTCCCTCAGTAACTCATGGATAGACACACAGACACGGACACACACGCGGACACACACGGATGTGCATCACTGGCAGCTGCCAGATCTGAGGATCGGATTTAGGAAAACACATTGCAAAAAGTCCCTGTTGCGGCGTGAAGTTCTGTCGTGCAGCAACATTTCTCTTGTGAAAGCCTGATGGGATCAGAGATTGTGCACGAAGGCAACCGGGAGTACAAAACAAATCCTCATGGACAGGGCTCAGCCCATGCCCATGCAGGGAACAGGAGGTGACACGGCAGAGCTGGAGAAACCAACAACAAGGGAAACAATGAGCAGCCACCTCCCTGCACAGGGCACAACGGATGGGTTAAAGCCCACGTGTGTCCGTTCTAGCACGCAGCACCCAGATGCTGCTTCGTGACAAAAGCCAAAATGCAAAGGGAATCATTGCCTCTGAGCTGTTCCAGGACACTGCAGTCCTCCCTGTTCTATCCCCTACTGCTTTGACAGTTTCCTGGTTGCTTTGTCACTCTTTTATCTTTCCTGTCCAGTTTCTCTTCGTTGAAGTTTATCCCTGCTTTAGCCGAGCGCTGTCACATGGCCCTTTAGACCCACCTCCTCTCCAGATGCAATTCTCCATTCCAGCTACTTTTGCCTTGCACACAGCTTTCCACCAGCTCCTGCCGTGGTTGTTTATCTCATTTCTCTCTCATTTATCTTTCAGAGATCAGATCCTCCTTCCTCACAGTCTGACTGTGACAACTCTCACACCCACACTTGTGTGACACTGGCCAGAGTCCAGTGCCCCAGGAGCAACCTGGGACACCTGGGACACCAACCCAGGGCAGGAAAGATGCTGTATTCCCCAGACTGTGGAGTCAGAAATACTCCTGCAATGAACAGAAAGTGACCAATAACTGAATGACACCGGAGTTTGAGGCACTGGTGAGGGACTGGCGAGGCACTGGTAAGACACTGGTGAGGGACTGGTCCTTGTGCAGGCAGGAGGAGGTGAAAATTGTCCTTTTATCTTCACCATCCACAACAGGCAGTGGCTGTGAAACTGGGAAGGAAGGAAGGAATTTATGAAGTCATTGAATCACAGAATGGTTTGGGTGGGAAGGGACCTTAAAGCCCACCCAGTTCCATGCTCCTGCCATGGGCAGGGACACCTTCCACTAGCCCAAGTTGCTCCAAGCCCTGTTCAACCTGACCTTGGACTCTTCCATGGATGGGACAGCCACAGCTTCTCTGGGCAACCTGTGCCAGGGCCACACCACCCTCACAGGGAAGGATTTCTTCTCAATATCCAATCTAACCCTGCCCTCTGTCAGTGGGAAGCCATTCCCCCTTGTCCTGGCATTCCATTTTTAAACATTGGGTTTATTGAGCTTTTGTTTGCTTCAATTGCAGTGTCTGTAACAGAGATATCCTGCTGTGTCTGTCACAGCAATCCTGTAATGGAAGAATTCTGCCACATGGAACACGAACCTGTGACTTCAAACTAATTATTATTTCTGGGGCAGTACCTGGGGTGATGCATCAGCTGGTGTCGTGCCCTGTCAGAAATCATCCAGGGAGCCAGGAAATATGGGCGTGATGGCAGGATCTGTGAGAGAGACAATAAATTTGCCATCAGGAATTAGAAAGATGAAATCTAAATTTTCAGGCCAGCTCTGAGCATTTGTACCATGCAGGATTTGCAAGTGTAGGATGGTCCCAGCTCTGTTTCCTATAAATGGAGGGGCAGTACAATGGAGCAAACCCATGATGCATTGAGGATGGTTTCACTGATCTACCTAAGCCTCAGCAGAAGTGCAAGATCATGGCAGGGACAAAGACAAGAATTACAGTTCTGCATATGGCTTGGGGGTTTGACAAAATCTGTCTCTTGAGGGAGAGCCTGCCCAGCCGCTCTCCATTGTTTATCATCAGTCCTGGCTGCCCAGAGAGGTCCCAGACAACTGGAGATGCCAGTGTGATGCCCATCCACAAGCATGGCCAGAAGGAGGATCCAGGGAACTCCAGGGCTGCCAGCCTGACCTTGGTGCCTGGGAAGGCCATGGAACAGATCATCCTCAGTGTCATTACACAGCATGTGCAGAACGACCAGGGGATCAGGCCCAGTCAGTCTGGGGTTGTGACAGGCAGGTCCTGCCTGACCAACCTGATCTCCCTCTGGGACAGGGTAACCTTCTCAGTGGCTGAGGGAAGGGCTGTGGATGTGTCTGCCTGGACTCGAGTAAAGCTTTGACGCCATTTCCCACAACATTCTGCTGGAGAACCTGGCTGCTCCTGGTCTGGACAGGGGCACTGTTCGCTGGCTGATGGCTGGGCCCAGGGAGTGGTGGGGAACGGGGCTACATCCAGCTGGGGCCAGGCACCACTGGGATTCCCCAGGCTCTGTACTGGGGCCACTCCTGTTTCATGTCTGTATCAGTGCTCCGGACAAGGGGATCGAGGGCACCTCAGCCAGTTCGCAGAGGACACCAGGCTGGGCGGGAGCTGACCCCAGCTGACCCCAGGGATATCCCTGCCCACATGACCTTGACTCAGATAGAAAAGCTCAGAAAAGGAGGAGAAAGGAGGGGAAATTTGTTATATACAATGTTTGCCTTCCAAAGAAATGACTCCAAGTGCTGGAGCTCTGCTTTCTGGGAAGTGGCTGGACTTCACCTGCTCATGGGAAGTAGAGAATAAAATCTTGCTTTTTTATTTTGCTTATGCAGCCTTTTGCTTTTGCTTGTGTTTTTGCTGAATTATTTCAACCCACCAGACCTGGGTGGGGGCTGAGAGGCTTTATCAGGGGGTTCCTGCCCGTCCAGGGGCTGGAGAGGGACAGTGGCTTCTCTGAGTCCTGTGGGGGGACAGTAAAATTGCCTAGGAGCAGGGAAAGTGTCTGGATCCAAGCCCAACCATCCCAGCTATAAAAGGCCAGAGGAACCACATGTCCCCTGTTGAGGAGTACAGGGAGAGACAGAGAGCAGTACCTGGGCCCTGTACCCACCACAGGGCTCAGGTAACGCTTTGGTTTGGGGTCCTGGGAGTGATGCCGTGGAGCTGCGGGGACCAGGCCGGGGTGCTGGATGAGGGGGAACAACGGCCCATGGGACCAGGGTCAGGGTCAGGGCAGTGCTAGGATGTGGCTCGGGGTCTCCTGGCTGGAGATACAGCCAGGGTGCACCCCCTCTCCCTGGGCTGTCCCCACTCCCCCTTCCCACCTGCTCAGCCCCTCACAAAGGAACCGGCCGCATCCCCCCCAGAGTCCTTGCAGTGCCCGGGGAGGTCCCTGGGGAGTCTCTGCCCACCATGGAGCTCCTGTCACTGGTGCTGGTGCTGCTGGCTGGAACCCTGGCCACCAGCATCCCCCTGCACTGGTGGGACCACAGCAGTGCCGTCAGGGAGATTGCACTGGACATGGCCCCCAACTCCTTCGATGACCAGTACCTGCGCTGCCACTTCAAAATGGTGAGGGCACTGCCAGCACTCAACCGCACGGAGTTTGTCCCCTACGGTGACTACGCCGAGGCCTGGAACCGGGCTGCGGCCAAATGGGGCAGCCGCCCCTCGCCAGGGCCGCTGCTGCAGCTGGAACAGGCCATCGCCCTCCTGGCCTACACCATGGAGGAGGGCCTGTACCTGGAGTTCAACAAGGCCGTGCGTGTGGCCGGGCGCTCCCGACGGGAATACCTGGACACCTTCCACTTCAAGGTGATGCACTTCCTGCTGACCGAGGCCCTGAGTGACCTGCGGGGCGCCCAGCCCCAGCCCCACTGCCTGCACGTGTACCGGGGTATCGATGGCATCCGCTTCACCACCAGGCTCGGACAGATCATCCGCTTCGGCCAGTTCGCCTCCGCCTCCTTGCTGAAAAATGTCAGCGAGTCCTACGGCACCAGAACCACTTTTGAGGTGGACACCTGCCACGGTGCTGACATCCGGTACTTCTCCAACTACCCCGAGGAGGAGGAGGTCCTCATCCCACCCTTTGAGACCTTCAGGGTCACCAATATCACCCACCAAGGGGACGACGTCTACATCCACCTCCGCTCCCATGGCGTGCACAGCAAATACAACTGCGCGTGGCTCCGAGGTGATGTCCCTGGGGTGGGGACACCTGCAGCTGGGTGCGGGGGTCATGAAGGCACCAGCTCTGTTGGGACAGGAGAGTTGATGCTGGGGCAGGTGGTGGGGGTGGCGGGACTTTGGGTGCGTGGCATCTCACGGCTCCATCTGCTTTCCTGGGATGGCACAGCATGGCACAAGAGAGGATGGGACAGGATGGGATGGGACCTCATGGTGTTGTCCCAATGGTGGGCTTGTTTCCTGGAGGCAGCACTATTTCACACCCTGAGATGATGGATTTCTACTTTTTATTCTACTTTGCACAAAGTAGGGAGCTCCCCCTGACCCCCTTCTCTGGCCTCCCCAGGCAGAAGCATCCCCAGAGATCCCCCAGGCCTCACTGGACTCCTCCTGGCAGCACTGGCAGCTGTCACCGGCACCCCCTGAGCCATGAGGTCACCATGCCTGGTGAAGACAAGGTGTCAGGGATGGAACCACCAGTGTCACCAGGATGGCAGAACTGGCCGGGGGTGCAGAGAGCTCCCCCCCGAAGGGTGGACACTGGACGAGCCATGTGGACACCTTCCCTGAGCCATGGCTGGGGTGTTGGGGTGCAGCTGGGTGGGTTGAGAGGGGTGAGTGGCACAGTGGGGGTTTTCTTCTCTTTTTGGCCTTTTTTCCCCCCTTCCCATATTTTTTAACTTTTCTTTTGAATTATTAAACTGGTTCTAACTCAACCCATGAGTTTCCTTTTCATTTTTCTCCACCTAATCCTGCTCTGGTGACTTTGAACATGGGCCTGGAGGGACAGCACAAGAGGGAATGGCTTCCCACTGCCAGAGGGCAGGGTTAGATGGGATATTGGGAAGGAATCCTTCCCTGTGAGGGTGGGAAGGCCCTGGCACAGGGTGCCCAGAGAAGCTGTGGCTGCCCCTGGATCCCTGGAAGTGTTCCAGGCCAGCTTGGACAGGGCTTGGAGCAACCTGGGACAGTGGAAGGTGTCCCTGCCCATGGCAGGGAGTAGAATGAGATGAGCTTTAAAGTCCCTCCAAGCCACCACCATCCCAGGATTCCATGATAATATGGAATGAGAATGAGAAATCCATTTCAGCTTTTTGCCATAATTTGACTTCTTCTTCTATCCTTTTCTTTGTTTTTTTTCTACCTCTCAGCTTTATTTCCCAGGTTTCCACCTCATGTTACAACAAAACTGCTCTTGATTCCTGCAGATTTTTGCCCCCATCTCTATGAAAGTGGAAACAGCTTCTTTTTGTTCCAACATCCATCTTTCCACACATCCAGTTCCCAAAGCTTTCAAGAAACACTAAAATAATCATTAACTGTTCCAGATACATAAATTCCATAAAGCCTGCCCAGTTCAATCCAGCGTGCTGCCCTGGGAGCTGGCATCCCAGGAAAAGCTGGAGGTTTGACGACCCAGCTGAGTCACCTTCAGGAACTGGCACAGGCTCCTGCCTCCTTCCATCAGCCACATGCCTAGACCAGACTTACACTGCAGAGGGATCTGGCCAGGCTGCACCGCTGGGATGGGGTCGATGGCCCGAGGTCAGTGGTGCGAGGGTCAGCACGGCCAAGGGCTGGGTCCTGCCCTTGGGTCACAACAACCACGTGGGAGGCTCCAGGCTTGGGACAGAGTGGCTGCAAAGCTGGGAAAGGATCTGGAGGTGCTGGTGCCTGAGTTTCCCAGGGGATGTGATCCTGATGCAGAGCTTCCTCAGGGATTAGATCCCACCATGGAACTTGACTGGGGATGGGATCCCTTTGCAGTTTCCCAGGGCCTCACTGTGGAACGCCCCTTGTGACCTCACCTCCTCATCTCCATGGACACAGCTCCCAAACACAGTCTCCAGGACTGGTCTGGCCAGCAGCAAACCGGAAGCAATGGGACCAGGGAAGCAGCTGGAAAACCTAGGAGCAGGCAAGGTCAGTGCCTTAAAACCCCAAATTTTGTACAATCACAACTTTGTCCTTTTCCCAGCGGGATTTGGGAACTCTCTGACCCTCACACATCCCCTGCACCAACCCTCCAAAATTCCAGCATCAGTGCAGCCTGCGCTGGGATTTTAGTGGATTTATTCTGGTTTTTTTACCCATCTCCTGGAATTTTGCATTTTTTTCCTTAAAAAATGACATGAGTTGTATTAGGAAATGAGAATTTTTAGTTACAAATATTCACTAAAACCATCAGACTTGTCAGACTCCAACTCTAAATCCTGAATTTCGGCATTCTACACTGTAATAAATAGTTGAGGTATTCAGCCAATCCTGAAATTAATGCTTAAAATGTGTTTAAAAACTTGAATGTCATTAAATTAACACTGATAAATATTTTTAAAAAGAGAATCTCCTGAAATTGGGACGTGAGATACTGGTTTGGGACAGGAGATACTGGTTTGGGATGCAGCTGCCTCTTCAAACACTCAGTGGGGGAAGAACAGGGTGTACTTGAACTTTTTCCTCCAAACTGCAGGAATATCCCAACACTATATGGCAAAAAAAGAGAAATCTTTAAAAATGTGCATTTTTGGTTTTCTCCTGAGGCAATTCAGGATGGGAAATGCAAATCCAGGTATGGCACCTGTGCTTCCATCCGAAACATTTTTGGGACAAACATTTGAGCTGCTGGAAGAACCAGTTGGAACCACAAAGGCAGGACTGGGGCAAAAATGTTCGCTCTTAACTGGTTTTTTTTTCCTTCTGTTCCAGTTGTTCACAGTTTGATTGGGATATGGCATCCAAATCCAAGGACCCTGTGACTGCTGGGAAAAACAAGCAAGGAATGGGGAACCAGGAAGGAGAGGAAATAAGTGACGTGGAAACTACCATCCGGGAGAGGAAGCTGTACCTGCAGGAGGAACGCAGGATCCTCACAGGACACCTGGACACGTACCTGGGAAGAGCAGAGCAGCTCCTGCAGGGAAAAAAATGCCTGGAAAAGGAAGCCCAGGGGACTCAGGAGCAGAGCCGGGCTTACCTGTCCTGCGGACCAAAGCTCAGCCAGGACCCCCCGGATATGGTCATCACCCTGAACGAACAGAACTGCCGGGATCTGGCCCAAGTCCAGGTGCAGAAGGAGGAGCTGATCCCACGCTATGCTGGGAAGGAGCAGGAGGTGAGGAGCTCCCTGAAGGACACGGAGGCCGAGGCCTCGCTCCTGGACACGGAGCTGGAGGAGCTGGAGCCGTACAGGGAGCTGTCGGTCCAGGCGGAGCAGAGGGTGAAGCAGCTGGAGAAGGAATTGCGCGTCACCAGGATACGCTGTGCTGAGGAAACCCACAACGTCAGGAGCAGGTTCCTGCAGCAGAAGGCTGCTTGTGAGCAGGAATTCCATCAGAGGATGCAGCAGCTCACCTGGAGAGCGCAGGAGGTGGCGCTCCAGGCTCTGATCCAGCACGTGGAGCAGGTGAAAGCAGAGAACAGGCACCTGCGCCTGGAGCTGCTCAGCCTCCTCCAGCACTGCCAGCTCCTCAGGGACGCCCAAATCCGGCTGCGGGATCAGCAGGAGCAGCTGCTCCGGGAGAACCAGTGTGCCCAGCGGGCAGCGCTGCTCACACCAGCACGACGCCCGCGGCACCACCGGGACAACCCGCCGCGCTCACCCGGGCAGGGGTGGCTGCGGAGCCCAAACCACCTGCCCGTGACCTGGAGGAAATAGACATGGAAGCAACCAAATCCCTTTGGCAGTGGAAGCACAGAGGGCTTTGAGCTCTGGTCACAAGGATCCATAAAATATATTCATGGACTAGATCCATGTCCATGTTCTCCTTTGTCCCAGACAAGCTGTGGCTGCCCTGTCCCTGGAAGGGTCCAAGGTCAGGCTGGACAGGGCCTGGAGCAACCTGGTCTAGTGGAAGGTGTCCCTGCCCATGGCACTGGGGTGAGACTGGGTGGGCCTTAAAGTCCCTGCAACCCAAACCGTTCCAGAATTTCATGAAATTGTGGCTCTCAGTGCAAATGGCTCGTGTGAGAGAAACGTGTGCCAGACTGGGCTGAGGGGGTGTCACACTGCTGCCAGACTGGGTTGAGAAGGTGGCAGACTGGTGCCAGCTGAGAGTTGGGGGGGCTCCCAGAAATCCCAGAGTTCCATTTGATCTGCCAGAATGGATCAACTTTTGGCTTCAGGAAGAGAAAGACAGGATTGGCCATTATTCCTCTCTTTTGCCCCAGATTGGACTATTTCATGTGCTGTGATGAAAACCCTTGGAATTGTGTTTTGCTTGAAATTCCTTCACTGAAAAAACACCTCTGCCAAGTATTTTTCAGTGAAAACCAGGCCCTGCCAGCTGACAAATCTTTCAGTAATTTAAAATATTTAAACCCCAGTAATTTAAAATATTTAAGAGATACAGACAGGATGATTCCACAACTCCTTTGGCCACAGCCTTCATTACGCCAACTGCAATGAAGAACTAAAGCTCAGCAGCACAGCTACGGAATCCTTCTTGCGCTTCACAAAAAACCTGCAGGAATTTAAAAATCAGTAATAAATGAGGCAAATTCTAAACATTTTCCTCTCACTATCGCTTGCTACCACACGGAGCTCCAAGCCCTGCTGAGGGCCATGATCGGCTGTATCTACAACTCATGGAAATGTCATTGAATCATTTCAGCTTTATAATAACTCAGGTATTTCCTCATGGATGAAATTTTTAGGCCCCCAATAATGAAAAGAGACAATTTACAAAAATAATTCAATTTACCAGCATGTGGTCACATATTCCCAGATGTGAGCTGCTGGTACTGCCACAATGGTTTAATGGTTATATACTGCCATTTAACATTTTGTGGCACATGAGAGTCGTAAGGTCACTTAACCACTGGCAAAGGCATCAGCAAAAGCAGGTTTAAAATAAAAGCAAAAGCAAGAAAAGGTTCACTGACAAAGCTCACTCTGCTACTCAATGGTTAAAGCACACACAGAAAAAAATTCTAATATTGGTCAATCTAAACCTCAAATCAACCCAGCCTGACTTACCCACAAATCTAAACGGTTTAAGAATCCGAGAGGAGCCTTCTCGGTGAATTTGCTGCAGCACGTTCACGCTCCCACACACAGAGACCTAAAGAGTTTGTACAAGGCAGGTGCAGGTGGTGCAGGCACAGGTGGGGCACAGTGGATGTGCAGGTGCACGGACAGGGTTATACCTGTGAGAAATCCCCCTGGAGCTCAGGGAAGGACTCAGGGCAGGGTCGGTGCCTCTGCATCTTCTCGGGGGGCGAAGGGCTGAGCCCCGAGGAGCGGGGGAGCAGCCCCGGCTCCGGCGTTGGATCTCCAAGCACAGCAAACGTGAGCGTTCGCTGGCTCCGAGAGACCCCGCTGCTAGAAAAGTGCTGGGCACAGCCCGCCGAGGTGCAGGAGACCTCCAAAGGTCTCAGGACAGCATTTACAGCTCACAAGAGAGCGGACTTCGGCCGTCGTCATTTTCCATCCCAGCTGCAATTTGGGTCGGGGACTTTATTTGAAAGTTCTATAGAGAAAATGTTGTTCCACTTGGGTTGTTCTTCAGGCAAGAAAAATGAGTTCCCAAGGCTGTTTGGTAAAGCAGGATCTCGTTATCCAGCAGCAGTTCCTGGGAGCCGAGAGTTCCTCAGAGGAGCTCGGCACAGCTGCCGCTCGTTAAGGTCTGACGGCATTTCTGAGATCATAGAGCAGCCCGAGGCTCGGGGAGAGAGGCACCACTGCACATTTATTTATGAGAAAAACTGCTGTTTCACTCAGGAAACTCTTTTTTCTTTCAAATCAGGGCATTTTCCCTCTTTAGCCCGCACAGCTCCTGGAACTCGCCGTGGAGTTGTGGTGCGGGAATTGTCCACCGGAGGGCAGCAGCGAGCGCGGGAAAGCAGCGGCACCGCGCATGCGCTGCAGTTCCGGCTGCCAACAGCAGGCGGCAGCACGAGCTGATGGCGCTGCCGAGCGCCCGCCCCGCCCCATCTCGGCCCGGGGCTCTGGAATGGTTCGGGATGGAGCGACCTGAAAGCGCGGCCAGAGCCTCCCCTGCCGCGGGCAGGGACACCTTCCCCTGGGCCAGGCTGCTCCAGGCCCCGTCCAGCTCGGCCTTGGACACGGCCAGGGATGCGGCAACCACAGCTTCTCTGGGCAACCGCTGCCAGGGCCTCCCCACCCACAGAGGGAAGAACTTGCTCTCAGTATCTCATCCCTGCCCTCTGTCAGTGGAAGCCATTGTCCCTTGCCCTGTCCCTCCATGCTCTTGTCCCAAGTCCCTCCCCAGCTCTCCTGGAGCCGCTTTAGGCACTGGAAGGGGCTTTGATGTCTCGCTGTCTCCCTTCTCCAGGCTGAACACCCCCAGCTGTCTCCAGAGCAGAGGGGCTTCACCCCTCCGAGCATCTGTGTGTCCTCCTCTGGACCCTCTCCAGCAGCTCCACTTTTGTTTTCTGCTGGGGCCCCAGAGCTGGCAAAATGCTCCAAGTGGGAATGTCTCATGGTGGGAATGGCTCAGTCCCTGCACCACTCTCATCCCAGAACCAACACCCCACGCGACGCACCCGAGGAGCTCCAGCGGCTCCGGCCTTTGGCCTCTGGCAGCGTCACAGGCCCAGTAGCTGCTCCTGTCCCTGTCTGCACCCCCAGTGGCTCCCCTGGCACTGGGGACACAGAGCCAGCCAGGGCAGGGGACAGCCCCGGGGCTGTGGGACACAGGGCCAGCCCCAGGGATCACTGTATGTGACACACACAGAGCCTCAGGGGTGGGACGGGGACAGCAGCAACACGACAGGTGCTGGGGAGGGATTTACCAAAATAAACAAATGAGGCAGCAGGGTGGAATCCTGAAGGCAGGAGAAAGGAGACGCTGCCAGGGCAGCTCTGTTCCGCAGGAAGGCCATCAGAGGCAGCCCGGAGCCAGCAGCTGCTCTGCAAACCAGGAACAAGGGACAGAGAGGGACCTGGGGAGCCCTGGGAGAGGAACAGGGAACAAAGAGGGACCTGGGGAGCCCTGCAAACAGAACAGTGGGATGTGGAGCCCCAGGAACAGAAAGGTGAGAGATGGAGCTGGGGTGCTGCACCCCCCCACTGCTCTGCAATCTCAGAAACGCTGTGAGACCACAACGAGCAGCACCTGCACCGAGCTCCTCTTGAGCTTATCAGGAACACTGCCTGTTCCCAGGAATTCCTGCTGGATAATGAGCTCCTGCTTTACCAAACAGCCTTGGGAACTCATTTTTCTTGCCTGAAGAACAACCCAAGTGGAACAACATTTTCTCTATAGAACTTTCAAATAAAGTCCCCGACCCAAATTGCAGCTGGGATGGAAAATGACGACGGCCGAAGTCCGCTCTCTTGTGAGCTGTAAATGCTGTCCTGAGACCTTTGGAGGTCTCCTGCACCTCGGCGGGCTGTGCCCAGCACTTTTCTAGCAGCGGGGTCTCTCGGAGCCAGCGAACGCTCACGTTTGCTGTGCTTGGAGATCCAACGCCGGAGCCGGGGCTGCTCCCCCGCTCCTCAGGGCTCAGCCCTTCGCCCCCCGAGAAGATGCAGAGGCACCGACCCTGCCCTGAGTCCTTCCCTGAGCTCCAGGGGGATTTCTCACAGGTATAACCCTGTCCGTGCACCTGCACATCCACTGTGCCCCACCTGTGCCTGCACCACCTGCACCTGCCTTGTACAAACTCTTTAGGTCTCTGTGTGTGGGAGCGTGAACGTGCTGCAGCAAATTCACCGAGAAGGCTCCTCTCGGATTCTTAAACCGTTTAGATTTGTGGGTAAGTCAGGCTGGGTTGATTTGAGGTTTAGATTGACCAATATTAGAATTTTTTTCTGTGTGTGCTTTAACCATTGAGTAGCAGAGTGAGCTTTGTCAGTGAACCTTTTCTTGCTTTTGCTTTTATTTTAAACCTGCTTTTGCTGATGCCTTTGCCGGTGCCACCTTAAAACCCTTAAAAGCCACTCAAAACTCTCTAACACACGAGCCCTGGGAGCAGCAAAGGAAGAGCAGGGAATGTCTCTCCAGGGAGAACATGGAGATGGAAATATTGGCCAGGGCTGGCAGCTGCCAAGGAGCATGCCAGGAGCTGCCAGGATGGACCGGGCATCAAGGAATCACACAATCATTTGGGTTGAATGGAAAACCTGAGCCCAGCAGGTCCAGCACTGCCCATGGCACTGCCAAGGCCACCCCAGACCATGTCCCCAAGTGCCGCATACACACAGCTGTTCAATCCCCTGGATGGGGACTCCAGCCCTGCCCTGGGCAGCTGTGCCAGGGTTGGACAACCCTTTCCAGGAAGGAATTTTCCCAGTATCCAACCTAAACCTTCCCTGAGGCCATTTCCTCTTCCCCTGTTACTTTGTTCTCTGGGAGCAACCCAGCCTCACCTGGCTGCCTCCTCCAGTCCTGCTGGGGTCCCCCCTGAGCCTTCCTGTCCCCAGACAGTCCTCAGCTCCCTCAGCCCCCCATTGTCACCTAACCCAGCTGGAATGTTGTGGGGACACTGGGAAATGAGGACACTGTGAGATGGGGACACCAGGACATCCTGGGATGGAGCTGGAGCTGGAGCCGGAGCCGTGGGAGATGAACAAGACAATTTATTAACAGCAGGACCAGGACGGGGCCTCGGCCACGCAGGGAGGGGACAGGAGGGTCTGGGGGTGCCACGGGCAGGGACTGTGGCTCAGGGGGTCAGGGGGTGGGGACAGGCAAGTGGCTGGAGACATCCGGGAATGGGCAGGGCTGGTGGCTTGGGGGGGTCTAGGAGTGCCTCCATGTGAGGACAGTGGCTCAGAGTGGGAGTGTTTGAGGGTGCCACAGGCTCAGGGGTCTGGGGACAGACAGGGACAGTGGCTCGAGGGGTTCTGGCGGTACATCCATGTGGGAATGGTGGCTCGAGGGGGAGTCTGGG
>VZTJ01003518.1:173347-199163 GCA_013397795.1 Orthonyx spaldingii
CGTTCCTGGCAGCGCTGCAGACCCAGTGGAGCTGGATGCTCCAGCTCTGCTGCTGCATCGAGACGCACCTGAAGGAGAACACCAACTACTTCCAGGTAGGGGGGGTGCCCGNCCCAGTGCTGACTCCCGGCCCCCCAGTTCTTTGCCGAGGTGCGGGAGGCCGAGGAGCTGCTGCGAAAGACGGAGGAGACGATGCGGCGCAAGTTCAGCTGTGACCGCGGCACCACAGCCACACGCCTCGAGGACCTGCTGCAGGACCTCGCGGTGAGGGCACCCCCGAGACCCCCAGGAGGACTCCCAGGCCCCGGGGGGACCCCCACAGTGACCCCTAGGCCCCCGGGGGGTTCTCCCCAGGCTGACCCTCCCAAGATGCCCAGGGTGACCCTTTGCACAGCCTTGCAGCGAGGGCAAATGGGACCCCGGGGGGACCGCCCAAGTGGACCCCTCCAAGATCCTCAGGGTTACACCTCCAGGGTGACCCCAGCCCCATGGCAACTCCAGGGTGACCCCACCTACAAGGTGACCTCTGGCCCCATGGCAACTCTGAGGTGACACCCCCCTGCAGCCCCCAGGATGACCCCCAAAATGAGAGTCCCACAGCAGCCCCTGAGGTGTCCAGCGGCAGAGTGCTGGGGTGCCACCCCCGCTGCAGCCCCTGGGGTGACCCCAACACATCCATTGCTGCAACAGACTGGGGTTGTCTCCTGCCTCATCTTCCTCACCCCGCCCCAAACTCCTGGGACCCCCCTCTGCTCAAATCCCAAGAGCTCCCAAAACCTTTAGGACCTCCTGATATATCTGAGCTCCCTCAAAGAAACTGGTATCTCCCTAAAATTCTGATGCCCTTCAACACCATGGGACGCCCCAAGTCCTGAGGTGCCACAAACCTGCCCCCACAGGAGCAGAAGGAGCAGCTGGCGGAGTTGGGGGCGCAGCTGGGGGGTCTTTCCCGCCGCGCCAGGACCATCGTGCAGCTGAAGCCACGCAGCCCCTCGACACCCCTGCAGGGCCGCCCCCCCATCCAGGCCGTCTGCGACTACAAGCAAATGGAGGTGTGGGGGAATGCGAGGGATGGGTTAGGGTTGGTTCCCCTGGGGAGGGTGTGGGGGTTGTGGGGCAATGGGGGTCCAGCACGCTGGTCTGATGCTGCCCCAGCCCCATGGGGGGACACAGGAGGACCCCGCTCTGGTCTGACACCACCCTGGGGGACATGGGGAGACATGGGGGTCCTCCCACCCTTCTCTCATGCTGCCCTAGCCCCATGAGGGGACACAAGTAGGGACACCAGTGGCCCCCCCACCCAGTCTGAGACCACACTAGTCCCATAGGGGAATATGGGGGGACACTGGGGAATATGGGAGAGGCCCAGAGGGACACAGGGGCCCCTGCCCTGCCCTGACCCCCTGCCCCACAGGTGACGGTGCACAAGAACGACACCTGTGCCCTGGTGAGCCACACGCAGCCACAGCAGTGGCGGGTGCTGAGCGCCAGCGGCAATGAGGCCGTCGTCCCCTCGGTCTGCTTCCTCCTGCCGCCCCCCAACAAGGAGGCTCTGGATGCCGTGCACAGGTGGGGACAGTGACCCTGCGCCCCCCCCGGGCTCCCCTATGTGCTCCCTCTGACTCCACATCCCTGCAGGCTGGAGACCACCCACCAGCAGCTGCTGGGGCTGTGGCAGCAGCTGCAGCAGGACCTGCGCAGCCTCCGCGCCTGGCAGTACCTGATCCGGGACATCCAGCAGATCCAGTCTTGGACGCACATCACGGTGAGTTCCCCGGGGGTCCTAGTGTGGCACAGGGGTGTCGGGGAGCCAACGGGGGCTGACGTGGCCGTGGCCCCTGCAGTTCCGCACGCTGCCGGCCGAGGAGGTGCGTCAGGTCCTGCGCAGCCTGGAAAGCCACTACCAGGAGTTCCTGCGGGACAGCCAGGATGCCCAGAGCTTCCAGCCCGATGACCGGCTGCAGGTGGAGCGTGACTACAATGCCTGCACTCACAAATATGAGCTGCTGCTGCGTAGCCAGGAGAAAGGTGGGTGTCCCCAGGGTTTCCCCAGGTGCTGAGCATGTGCAGGTCCCTGTGGTGTCCCTGGGGTATCCCCATGTTGCTGAGCTGTCCCAGTATCCCCTCTCCTCACCTTGGTTCCCTGGGGTGTTCCCAGGGTCCTGAGCCATCCCTCTCCCCCCCATGGGTCTCCATGCTGTCCCCACGGTTTCCAAGGGTGTTGAACGATCTCTGTTGTCCCCTGTCCCTACTGTGGGTCACCAGGGTGTCCCCAGGGTGCTGAGCCATCCTGGTGTCCCTGTGTGTCCCTGTGGTGTCCCCGTGGTATCCCAGAGCACTGAACTGTCCCCCCTGTCCCCGCAGGAGAGCAGGATGAGTCTCTGTGCAAGAGCTACATCTCGCAGCTGAAGGACATCCGGTTGCAGCTGGAGAGCTGCGAGAGCCGCACTGTGCACCGCCTGCGCCTGCCCCTGGAGGCCGACCCCCTGCGCGAGTGTGCCCAGCGCCAGGCCGAGCAGCAGGTGTGTGACATGTGTGTGACACGTGTGGTGCACACAGATGGGGACCTCAGTGCCAGGATGGGCCTGGGGGAATGGTTTGGGTTGGAAAAGCCCTCAGAGCCTGTTGAGTCCACCCGGTCCCCCAGCACAGCTAAGGCCACCCCTACCATGTCCCTGGGTACCACATCCACACAGCTGTTAAGTCTCTCCGGGGATGGGGACTCCACCCCTGCCCTGGGCAGCTGTGCCAGGCCTGGACAGCATTTTCCAGGAGGAGTTTTCCCAATATCCCTCCTAAACCTCCCCTGTCCACCTGCACCGATGGGCTGCAGACCCTTCTCCTGCTCTGCTCCTCCTTTGGTCCAAGGGGGAGGGGGGAGCATTCGGTCAGGGACTGGCCCTGACCTGCAGCCAGCAAGGACTGAGCGACTCCTTCCCTGCAGCAAACCCACCTGGAGCTGGAGGGCATCCAGAAGAACCTGGCCAAGGTCAGCGAGAAGACGGAGCAGGTGCTGGCGCAGCCAGAGCAGGCGGGCTCAGCCCCTGTCCTGCGCTCTGAGCTGGAGGTGACCCTGCGGAAGATGGAGCAGGTGTACAGCCTGTCCAGCATCTACCTGGAGAAGTGAGTGAGCCTGGCACCATCACTCAGTGGCTCCTCAGCCTTTGGGCGGGGAACGAGCCTGGGCAGTTGGGAGGCTGCAGGGAGTCTGAGGAGAGCCAGCATGCCTTTCCCTTTCTTTTCCTTCCCTCTTCTCTTCTTCCTTTTTTCCCTCTTTTCCCTGTTTTTCCTTTTTCCCTTTTCCTTTACTCCTGGCTCTGTGGTGCTGCTCTGGCTGAGCTGTCCCACTCCCATCCTGATCCTGGCTAATCTGTCCTGCTCCCGTCCCACTCCCATCCCAGTCCCAGCTGAGGCTGTCCTACTCCCATCCCACTCCCAATTCTGTCCCTCTGCCACAGGCTGAAGACCATCGGGCTGGTGATCCGGAGCACGCAGGGGGCTGAGGAGCTGCTCCGCAAGTATGAGGAGCAGCTGAAGGACGTGCAGGCAGTGCCGGCTGATCTGGCTGAGCTGGAGGCCAGCAAAGCCGAGCTGAAGGTACCGGGGGCTCTGGGGGTGCCAAGGGGAGCTAGGGGGTGGCTGGGGACATGGTGGCCGGCCCTGACCAGTGCCCATCTGCCGCAGCGGCTGCGGGCACAGGCTGAGGGGCACCAGCCCTTCTTCAGCACGCTGGAGACCGACCTCGGCAAGGCCAAGGACGTCAACGAGCGGATGGTCCGCGGCCACAGCGAGCGGGACGTGGACCTGGAGCGGTACCGGGAGCGGGTGCAGCAGCTGCTGGAGCGCTGGCAGGCGGTGCTGGCCCAGGCTGACCTGCGCCAGCGCGAGCTGGACCAGCTGGGCCGCCAGCTGCGCTACTACCGGCAGAGCTGCGACGCGCTGCGCCAGTGGATCCGCGATGCCCGGCAGCGCCAGGAGGCCATCCAGGCCGTGCCCATCACTGACAGCCAGGCTGTGCGCGAGCAGCTGCTGCAGGAGAAGGTAGGGCTGGCCTGGCCCTAGGGCGAGGGGTGCTCTGGGCCATCCTCAGCAGGGTGAGGGGTGTGCCTGGCCATCCCCAATCAGGCAAAGGGTGCTCCTGGGCATTCCACAGCAGGACAAGGGGTGTTTTCAGCTATCCCTGGCCCTGGCAGGGCAAGGGATTCACCTGGCCATCCCCAGCAGAGTGCAGGGTGCCCCTGCCCATCTCTGTCTGTGGCAGAGTGAGGGAAGTGCCCGGCCGTCTCCAGTCATGGCACGTTGAGTGTTGCTCTTGGGTGGCTGCAGCAGGATGGGGGTCCATCCCAGGCCATGGCATGTGGTGGGTGCTCTCAGCCATCCCCAGTGGGATGGGGGGTTGCTCCTGACCATTTTCAGCTACAGCAGGGTGAGGGGTGCTTCTGGCCATTCCCAGCCATGGCAGGGCAGTTGGTGCTCTTAGCCATCCCTGGCCGTGGTGGGGTGGGGTGAGGTGTGCTCTTGAGTGGCTATGGGGTGCCTGGGCTCACCCCCACATGTCTCCCCAGAAACTGCTGGAGGAGTGTGAGCAGCACAAGGAGAAGATGGAGGAGTGCCAGCGCTATGCCAAGCAGTACATTGACGCCATCAAGGTGTGCCCACTGCCTGAGGGGGCTGGGGCTGCTGGGGGGCTGGGGAGGCAGCACAGTGTCCTGCAGGGGGTTGGGGTCACAGCACCGTGGCCAGGGGGCTCACCGCGAGCATAGAAGAGCTTTAATCACTCTCTGCTCATCAGGACTACGAGCTGCAGCTGGTGAGCTTCAAGGCACAGGTGGAGCCGATGGCATCGCCGGCCAAGAAGCCCAAAGTGCAGTCAGCATCTGACAGCATCATCCAGGAGGTGAGGGGGGGTCTCACTGGCCTGGGATGTCCTGCAGCTCCTGGGTCATGGCTGCTCACTGAAGGGGTGGACTTGGGGATGTGGTGCGTGGTTTTGCATCCATGCAGCCCATCCTTGCTGGGGTACTGGTGGGCCGTGGGTGTGCTCCCGACTCTCCTGCTGACCCACTGTCTCTGCAGTACGTGGACCTGCGGACGCAGTTCAGCGAGCTGACCACGCTCACCACCCAGTACATCAAGTTCATCACTGAGACGCTGCGGCGGCTGGAGGAGGAGGAGGTAGGGAGTGGTGCAGGGTGGCACGGCTGGCTGTATAACCAAAAGGAATGCGGTTCATGGGGTGTCCAGCCCCATCACTAACGCCAGCCCATGGCCATGACTCCAGCCCCATCACTAACAGCAGCCCATGGCCAAGACTCCGGCCCTGTCACTGACAGTGGCTCACGGCCATGACTCTGGCCCCACCATTAATGCCAGCCCATGGCTGTGACTCTGGCCCATCACTAACACTGGCCCATGGTTGTGGCTCCAGACTCATCACTAATACTGGCCCAAGGCCATGACTCTGGTCCTATTACTAGTACTGGCCCATGGCCTCTAGTTCCTGCTCCCTGCTGGGCTCCCGGGAGCAAGGCTGCTGGCTCTGAGTACAGTGGGTCTCTGAGCCGAGCTGGCTCTGGGCACTGGGGGCTCTGGTGTGACTGGTGGTAGGAGGCACTTCCCAGATACACGTAGTGCAGTCAGCACCTGCCTGTGCATGCTGCTGTGCTGGGCGCTGGCCCACGGGGTCTGGCGTGGGGTAACCTCTCTAACTCTTGGTTTCTGCCCTTGGAGCTGCTTTGCCAGTGCTTTTTCTTGGGGAATATTTGTGTTGGTGGGGATCTAATGGAGGGTAAAAAACCAGGATGACTCTGGCAGCCGTGCACCAGGTACTCACTCTGCGCATGCCTTCTCCCCGCGGCACCCTCTGCCTCCCTCACAGCTCACCCTCTCCTCCTCGCACTCCTCTACCTCTGTGCTGCTCCGGGAGCAGGGGTCTGGTGTGGGGTCTGGCTCCCCTGCATGCGCTGCCTGTACCCGGGCCCTGCGGAGCGTGCGGCTGCCTCACTCACAGTGCATGTGGTGCGCGCGCTGCGGCACAGCCCCGAGCCAGGCGCCAGCCGCGTCGGCCCTTTGGCACACTCTGCTCCCAGTTGCCTGGAGAGGGCTAGGAGGGGTTTGAACCAGCTGGACTGTTCTTTCCTGTTGAGGCTTTCCTGGCAGAGAAGGCTCTGCTGGCACCACCCTCACACCGCTCCTCTCTGTTCTGCTCCCGGTGCTCCGGCCGTCTCTCTCCTTTCCCCACGACAGGGGCTGTCTGTGCCAGCCCTCTCACAGGGGGAGCCATGGTGGTGGTGTGCACACTGCTCGCATCGTCTTCATCGCTTGGGCTCCGCTCGCTCTCTGTCCCTTCTCTCTGGAATGTGGCTTCCTGCGCTGCTGTCTGGCTCCTGTTGCCTGTCTGCCTGTGCTGTCGTGTGTCCCCTGTCCTGCCATACATCTTCTGGAAGCTGGTGTCACCGACTTGTGCGGTGGTGCAGGGGCCGAAGCCATTCCACGTGCATCTGCCACCCCTCTGCTGTCTCGGCAGTGTATGGCTGGGCCAGCATCAATTCCACAGCGCGATCGCATCCCTTGTGATTTGTCTCTCTCTCCCCTCTCTGTCCCCTGCACCCTCTTTCCCCTCCAGAAAGCCGCCGAGAAGCTGAAGGAGGAGGAGAGGAAGCGGCTGGCGGAGGTAGAGGCGCAGCTGGAGAAGCAGCGGCAGCTGGCCGAGGCCCATGCCAAAGCCAAGGCACAGGCGGAGGCAGAGGCACGGGAGCTGCAGCTCCGCATGCAGGAGGAGGTCACCCGGCGGGAGGTGGTGGCCGTGGATGCCGAGCAGCAGAAGCAGAACATCCAGCAAGAGCTGATGCAGCTGCGGCAGAACTCGGACCACCAGATCAAGTCCAAGGTGAAGATGATCGAGGAGGCTGAATACAACCGCAAGAAAGTGGAGGAGGAGATCCGCCTCATCCGCCTGCAGCTGGAGAGCACCGAGAAGCAGCGGGAAGGTGCAGAGACAGAGCTGCAGGAGCTGCGGGCACGTGCCGAAGAGGCTGAGCGGCAGAAGCGGCAGGCACAGGAGGAGGCCGAGCGTCTGCGCCGGCAGGTGAAGGAGGAGAGCCAGAAGAAGCGGGAGGCGGAGGAGGAGCTGAAGCGCAAGGTGCAGGCTGAGCGTGAAGCAGCGCGGGAGAAGCAGAAGGCAGTGGCGGACCTGGAGCAGCTGCGGCTGCAGGCAGAGGAGGCTGAGCGGCGCATGCGGCAGGCAGAGGCCGAGAAGGAGCGGCAGATCCAGGTGGCCCAGGAGGTGGCCCAGCGCAGTGCCGAGGCTGAGCTGCAGAGCAAAAGGCTCTCTTTTGCTGAGAAGACGGCGCAGCTGGAGCTCTCACTGCAGCAGGAACATGACGTGGTGGCCCAGCTGCAGGAGGAGGCTGAGCGGCTGAAGAGGCAGCAGCTGGAGGCCGAGCACTCACGGGAGGAGGCTGAGAAGGAGCTGGAACGCTGGCGGCAGAAGGCCAATGAGGCACTGCGCCTGCGGTTGCAGGCTGAAGAGGTGGCCCACAAGAAGTCACTGGCGCAGGAGGAGGCCGAGAAGCAGAAAGAGGATGCAGAGCGCGAGGCCCGTAAGCGTGCTAAGGCAGAGGAGGCGGCCCTGCGGCAGAAGGAGCTGGCGGAGGAAGAGCTGGAAAAGCAGCGGGAGCTGGCCGAGGGCACAGCCCAGCAGAAGCTGGCGGCGGAGCAGGAGCTGATCCGGCTGAAGGCGGAGATGGAGAACGGGGAGCAGCAGCGCCTGCTCCTGGAGGAAGAGCTCTCACGGTTGAAGGGGGAGGTAAACGAGGCCATCCAGAGGAGGAGAGAGCTGGAGGAAGAGCTGGCCAAGCTGCGGGCAGAGATGGAGGTCCTGCTGGAGAGCAAGGCCAAGACAGAGGAGGAGTCACGCTCGAGCAGTGAGAAGTCCAAGCAGCGGCTGGAGGCGGAGGCCAACAAGCTGCGGGAGCTGGCTGAGGAGGCCGCCCGCCTGCGCGCCCTCTCCGAGGAGGCCAAGCGTCAGCGTCAGCTGGCAGAGGACGAGGCCAGCCGACAACGGGCCGAGGCTGAACGCATCCTGAAGGAGAAGCTGGCGGCCATCAACGAGGCCTCACGGCTGAAGGCAGAGGCAGAGATTGCACTGAAGGAGAAGGAGGCGGAGAACGAGCGGCTGCGGCGGCTGGCGGAGGACGAGGCCTACCAGCGCAAACTGCTGGAGGAGCAGGCGGCCCAGCACAAGCAGGACATTGAGGAGAAGATTGCGCTGCTGAAGCGCTCCTCAGAGAGCGAGCTGGAGCGGCAGAAGGGGCTTGTGGAGGACACACTGCGGCAGCGGCGACAGGTGGAGGAGGAGATCCGTGCCCTCAAGGCCAGCTTTGAGAGGGCCTCAGCTGGCAAGAGTGAGCTGGAGCGGGAGCTGAACCGCATCCGTGGGGAGGCAGAGGAGGTGCAGCGCAGCCGGGAGCAGGCGGAACGGGAGGCTGAGCGGCAGCGGGCGCTGGCACTGGAAGAGGAGGGCCGGCGGCGTGAGGCCGAAGAGAAGGTGCAGGCCATCCTGGCGGCTGAGGAGGAGGCCGGGCGGCAGCGGCGGCTGGCCCTGGAGGAGGTGGAGCGGCTGCGGACCATGGTGGAGGAGGCGCGGCGGCAGAAGGAGCTGGCGGAGAAGGAGTCAGAGCGGCAGATCCAGCTGGCACGGGAGGCGGCGCAGAAGCGGATTGCAGCGGAGGAGAAGGCGCACCTGGCTGCCGTGCAGCAGAAGGAGCAGGAGCTGCTGCAGACCCGCCAGCAGGAGCAGAGCCTCCTGGACCGGCTGCGCGAGGAGGCTGAGCGGGCCCGGCGGGCGGCTGAGGAGGCCGAGTTTGCCCGTGGCAAGGCCGAGCAGGATGCCAGCTTGTCCCGGCAGCGTGTGGAGGAGGCTGAGCGGCTGAAGCAGCGGGCAGAGGAGGAGGCGCAGGCCAAGGCACAGGCACAGGCGGACGCGGAGAAGCTGCGGAAGGAGGCTGAGCTGGAGGCGGCAAAACGGGCACAGGCAGAACAGGCAGCCCTGCGGCAGAAGCAGCTGGCCGATGCTGAGATGGAGAAGCACAAGAAGTTCGCCGAGCAGACACTGCGGCAGAAGGCGCAGGTGGAACAGGAGCTGACCAAGGTGAAGTTGCAGCTGGATGAGACAGACCACCAGAAGGGCATCCTGGATCAGGAGCTGCAGCGGCTGAAGGAGGAAGTGACAGATGCCGTCCGGCAGAAGGCCCAGGTGGAGGAGGAACTCCTCAAGGTCCGGGTGCAGATGGAGGAGCTGGCCAAGCTGAAGAGCCGCATCGAGGAGGAGAACAAGGCACTGATCCTCAAGGACAAGGACAACACGCAGAAATTCCTGGCGGAGGAGGCAGAGAAGATGAAGCAGGTGGCAGAGGAGGTGGCCCGGCTGAGCGTGGAGGCACAGGAGGCCGCCCGCATGAGGCAACTGGCTGAGGATGACCTGGCGCAACAGCGGGCGCTGGCAGAGAAGATGCTGAAGGAGAAGATGCAGGCGGTGCAGGAGGCCACACGGCTGCGGGCTGAGGCTGAGGTGCTGCAGAAGCAGAAGGATCTGGCACAGGAACATGCCAAGAAGCTGCAGGAGGACAAGGAGCAGATGCAGCAGCGCCTGGCTGAGGAGACCGAGGGCTTCCAGAAGACGCTGGAGGCCGAGCGCCGGCGGCAGCTGGACATCACAGCTGAGGCTGAGCGCCTCAAACTGCAAGTGGCGGAGATGAGCATGGCCCAGGCCAAGGCTGAGGAGGAAGCCAAGCGGTTCAAGAAGCAGGCAGAGGAGATCAGTGAGAAACTGCACAAGACTGAGCTGGCCACACAGGAGAAGATGACGATGGTGCACACCCTGGAGATCCAGCGGCACCAGAGTGATGAGGATGCGGAAAAGCTACGGAAGGCCATCGCTGACCTGGAAAAGGAGAAGGAGAAGCTGAAGCAGGAGGCGGTGCTGCTGCAGCAGAAGGCAGAGGAGGTACTGGGCTGTGGGTCCCCCTTAGTGGTGGTGGTATGCAGGGAGGCCGTCCCGCTCCCCAGCCAGCTCACACCATCCCTGGCCAGGTCCCCAGGGACCATCGCTGGGGATGGTGGGGCAGGACCCCCTGTGCAGGTCAGGGATGTGCGCAGAGCTGGGGGCAGTGAAGCAAACTCCTTAGGCAGTGTCGGAGCAGGACCCTGAACCCACGCCCTCCTGCTATGGAGGGGGGATCCCCACCGCCTGGGCCAGCTCTTCCACCCTGTGGCACGTCCTGCCGTGTTCCTCTCTGTGCCCAGCTCCCAGCCTTGGCGCTGGGGGCTCCCATGTGTCCTCCCCCTGCTCATCCTGCCCCATGTTGTGTGTGACTCCCTAACCCCAGCTTTGCTCCTTAACTCTTACCTGATGTAGGGAGTATGTGCGTGACTCTGTGCCTCCATGCCACTCCTGCTGCCCGTCCCCCTGCCTCAGCCCACCCTCAGTCCCCCACTGCCCTCCTGGGTGTCTGACCGCAATGTCCTCTCTCCCACCCCAGATGCAGGTGGCCCAGCAGGCTCAGCTCCGTCAGGAGACGCAGCTCCTCCAGCAGAGCTTCCTGACGGAGAAGGATGCCCTTCTGCAGAAGGAGAAGTTCATTGAGGAAGAGAAATCGAAGCTGGAGAAGCTCTTTAAGGATGAGGTGAACAAAGCCCAGCACCTGAAGGCAGAGCAGGAGCGGCAGCAGCAGGAGATGGAGCAGGAGAAGCAGCAGTTGAAAGCTATGTTAGATGAAGCCAAGAAGCATCAGAAAGAAGCTGAGGAAAATGTCCGGCACAAGCAGGAGGAGCTGCAGCAGCTGGAGAGGCAGCGACAGCAGCAGGAAAAGCTTCTGGAAGAAGAGAACAAGAAGCTGAGGGAGAGGCTTGAGCAGATGCAGGAAGAGTACAAGGCCGCCCTGGCCCAGAGACGGGAGATCATGATCCAGACGGACGACCTGCCTGGGGAGGCCTTGGTTACGACGACGCAGCTGCTGGACATCAAGGCTGTGCCCAACGGCCGGGATGCAGTGGACGGCTTAGCCCAGAATGGGGAGCCGGAGTTCGCCTTCGACGGCATCCGGCAGAAGGTGTCAGCAGAGAAGCTGGCTGATGCTGGCATTCTGAGCAGGGAGAGCTTAGACAAGTTGACGAAGGGGGTTGTGAGTGTGGACGAGCTCTCTCAGAGGGAGGATGTCAAGAAGTACCTGCAGGGCAAAAGCAGCATTGCTGGTTTGCTGATCAAACCCTCCAACCAGAAGATGAGCATCTACGAAGCCATGAAGAAGAAGCTGCTCAGCCCAGGCACAGCACTGGTGCTCCTGGAGGCACAGGCTGCCTCCGGCTTCATCATTGACCCTGTGCAGAATGCAAGGCTCTCGGTGAACGAGGCAGTGCGAGAGGGAGTGATCGGGCCAGAGCTGCACAACAAGTTGCTGTCGGCTGAACGGGCTGTCACCGGCTACAAGGATCCGTACACAGGTGACAAGATCTCCCTGTTCCAGGCCATGCAGAAGGATCTCATAGTCAGGGATCACGGCATCCGCCTGCTCGAGGCCCAGATCGCCACCGGCGGCATCATCGATCCTGTCAACAGCCACCGTCTGCCTGTGGAAGCTGCCTACAAGCGTGGCTACTTTGATGAGGAGATGAATCAGGTGCTGTCTGACCCCACTGATGACACCAAGGGCTTCTTTGACCCCAACACTCAGGAGAACCTCACCTACCTGCAGCTCATGGAGCGGTGCGTGACTGACCCAGACACAGGCCTGTGCCTACTGCCACTAACTGACCAAGCAGTCAAAGGCAGAGAGCTGGTCTACACTGACAAAGAAGCCAAGGATGTCTTCAAGAAAGCCACAGTGACTGCACCGTTTGGCAAGTTCCAAGGGAAGACGATGACCATCTGGGAGCTCATCAACTCTGAATACTTCACTGAGGACCAAAGGCGGGACCTGATCCAGCAGTACAGGACTGGCAAGATCACAGTGGAGAAGATCATCAAGATCGTCATCACGGTTGTGGAGGAAAGTGAAAGAAAGAGCCAGATGTGCTTTGAGGGCCTGCGGGGCCCTGTGCCTGCTGCCGAGCTGCTGGAGAGCAAGATCATCAACAAAGACCTCTACAATCAGCTGCACCAGGGCAAGAAGTCTGTAAAGGATGTGGCAGAAATGGAGTCCGTACGGCAATACCTGAAGGGCACGGATGCCATTGCTGGCATCCTGGTGGAGTCAACAGGCCAGAAGCTCACCTTCTATGAGGCCCTGAAGAGAAACCTACTCAAGCCAGAGGTTGCCCTGTCCCTGCTGGAGGCGCAAGCTGCCACCGGCTACATCATTGACCCTGTGGGTAACAAGCTCTTCTCTGTGGATGAGGCAGTGAAGGCCGAGGTGGTGGGGCCAGAGTTCCATGAGAAGCTGCTGTCGGCAGAGAAGGCAGTGACTGGCTACAAGGATCCCTACACAGGTCAGACGGTTTCCCTCTACCAAGCACTCCAGAAGGGCCTCATCCCCAGCGACACTGGGCTCCGGCTGCTGGACGTCCAGCTTGCTACTGGTGGCATCATTGACCCTGTCAACAGTCACCGGCTCCCGCTTGAGGTTGCCTACAAGCGTGGCTACTTCGACCCAGAGATAAACAAGGCTCTGACTGAGTTCCAAGATGATGCCAAGGCTTTCTACTGTCCCAACACCCAGGAGCACCTCACCTATGCCCAGCTGCAGAAGAGTTGCCAGCGTGACAAACAGACTGGCCTGTGCCTGCTGCCCCTGTCCGACAAGGCAATCCAGTCACAGCAGGAGGAGGTCTACACTGACAGCCAGGCCAAGGAGTGCTTTGACAAAGCAACCATAGAAGTCCCAGTGGGCAGCATGAAGGGCCAGACGATGACCATCTGGGAACTGATCCACTCCGAATACTTCACGGAGGAGCACAGACGGGAGCTGCTCCGACAGTACAAGACCGGCAAAGTGACAATCGAGAAAATCATCAAGATCGTGATCACCATCATCGAGGAGGCAGAGACCAAAAAGCAGGAGAAACTGACATTCAGTGGTCTGCGGGCACCGGTGCCAGCCAGCGAGCTGCTGGAGTCCTGCATCATCAGCAAAGCCCAGTATGAGCAGCTGAAGGAAGGCAAGAAATCGGTGAAGGACCTCTCTGAGACAGATGCGGTGAGGAGGTTCCTGCATGGCAGTGACTGCATTGCTGGTGTCTATGTGGAGGCCACCAAGGAGAAGCTGAACATCTATGAGGCCATGAAGAGGAACCTGCTGAGGCCCAGCACTGCCGTGGTCCTCCTGGAGGCCCAGGCAGCCACTGGGTTCTTGATTGACCCTGTGAAGAACCGTAAACTGTATGTCAATGAGGCGGTGAAGGCTGGCATTGTTGGGCCTGAGCTGCACGAGAAGCTGCTGTCAGCTGAGAAGGCTGTCACAGGGTACAAGGATCCCTACTCGGGTGATACCATCTCCCTGTTCCAGGCCATGAAGAAAGGGCTGATTGTGAAGGAGCACGGCATCCGTCTGCTTGAGGCCCAGATCGCCACCGGTGGCATCATCGACCCCGTGCACAGCCACCGCCTGCCCGTGGATGTGGCCTATAGACGCGGCTACTTTGACGAGGAGATGAACCGGACCCTTTCCGACCCCAGCGATGACACCAAGGGCTTCTTCGACCCCAACACTCAGGAGAACCTCACCTATGTGCAGCTGAAGGAGAGATGCATCGAGGATCCTGAGACGGGCTTATACCTGCTGGCTCTGCGGGAGCCTGAGAAGCCGAAAGTGGTGGAAACCACCCACACATACACAGAAGCAGAGACACGGAAGGTGTTCGAGGAGACACAGGTGGACATCCCTGTGGGCAGCCGGGCGGGCTCCTCCATGTCACTATGGGAGATCATGCACTCGGACCTGCTGCCCGAGGAGCAGCGCAAACATCTCATGGAGGAGTTCCAGTCGGGCCGCGTGTCCAAGGAGCGCATGATCATCATTATCATTGAGATCATTGAGAAGACTGAGATCATCCGACAGCAGAATCTCACATCCTATGACTACGTCCGGCGCCGCATCACAGCTGAGGACCTCTACGAGGCCAAGATTATTTCACAGGACATCTACAACCTGCTGAAGCAGGGCTCCAAAACCTTCAGGGAGCTCCTGGACGTGGAGACTGTCTGGAAGTACCTTTATGGGTCAGGCTGTGTGGCTGGCATCTACATCCCCTCCTCCAAGCAGACTCTCAGTGTCTACCAGGCGCTGAAGAAGGGGCTGATCAACTCTGAAGTGGCCCGCTCCCTCCTGGAGGCCCAGGCAGCCACTGGCTTCATGATTGACCCCGTGAAGAATGAAATGCTGACTGTTGATGAGGCAGTCAGGAAAGGCGTGGTGGGGCCAGAGATCCATGACCGGCTCCTCTCCGCAGAGAGGGCTGTGACTGGCTACAGAGACCCATACAGTGAACAGAAGATTTCTCTCTTCCAGGCCATGAAGAAGGATCTCATTCCCAGCGAAGAGGCTCTCAAGCTCCTGGATGCCCAGATCGCCACCGGTGGCATCATTGACCCGCACTTGGGCTTCCACCTGCCCCTGGAGGTGGCCTACCAGCGGGGCTTCATCAACAAGGAGACGTATGACATGCTGTCGGAGCCCAGCGAGGTGCGCAGCTACGTGGACCCCTCCACGGATGAGAAGCTCAGCTATACACAGCTGCTGAAGCGGTGCCGGAAGGATGAGAACTCCAGGCTCCTCCTGCTCCCGCTCTGCGACACACGAAAGCTCACCTTCCGGGGGCTGCGGAAGCAGATCACCGTGGAGGAACTGGTCCGTTCACAGGTCATGGACGAAGTCACAGCCCAGCGCCTCCAGGAGGGTCTCACCTCTGTCGAAGAGGTGTCTGAGAATCTGAAGAAGTTCCTGGAGGGCACCAGCTGCATTGCTGGTGTCTTTGTGGACTCCACAAAGGAGCGTCTGTCTGTCTACCAGGCCATGAAGAAGGGAATCATCCGGCCCGGCACCGCCTTTGAGCTCCTGGAGGCGCAGGCGGCCACAGGGTACGTGATTGACCCCATCAAGGGCCTCAAGCTGACGGTGGAGGAAGCTGTGCGGATGGGCATTGTGGGCCCTGAGTTCAAGGACAAGCTGCTCTCTGCCGAGAGAGCCGTCACTGGCTACCGGGACCCCTACACCGGTAAGCTCATCTCCCTTTTCCAGGCCATGAAGAAGGGTTTGATCCTGAAGGACCACGGGATCCGCTTGCTGGAGGCGCAAATTGCCACGGGAGGCATCATTGACCCTGAGGAGAGCCACCGCCTGCCTGTGGAAGTGGCCTACAAGAGGGGTCTCTTTGATGAGGAGATGAACGAGATCCTGCTGGACCCCAGTGATGACACCAAGGGCTTCTTTGACCCCAACACGGAGGAGAACCTCACCTACCTGCAGCTCATGGAGCGGTGCATCACAGACCCAGAGACCGGCCTCTGCCTCCTGCCTCTGAAGGAGAAAAAGCGGGAGAGGAAGACCTCCTCCAAGTCCTCCGTCCGCAAGCGCCGGGTGGTGATCGTTGACCCAGAGACGGGCAAGGAGATGTCCGTGTATGAAGCCTATCGCAAGGGCCTCATTGACCACCAGACTTACCTGGAGCTGTCAGAGCAGGAATGTGAGTGGGAGGAGATCACTACCTCCTCCTCCGATGGCGTGGTGAAGTCAATGATCATTGACAGGCGCTCGGGGCGCCAATATGACATCGATGATGCCATTGGCAAGGGTCTGATTGACCAATCAGCCCTGGACCAGTACCGCTCAGGCACCCTCTCCATCACCGAGTTTGCTGACATGCTCTCTGGCAACATGGGTGGCTTCCGGTCACGGTCGTCCTCGGTAGGATCCTCCTCCTCCTACACCGTCAGCCCAGCCCTGACACGGACCCAGATCTCTATGTGGACTGACCCGACCGAGGAGACTGGGCCAGTGGCAGGCATCCTGGACACGGATACTCTGGAGAAGGTGTCCGTCACGGAGGCAATGCGCCGCAACCTGGTGGACAACATCACAGGGCAGCGGCTGCTGGAAGCCCAGGCCTGCACTGGAGGCATCATCGACCCAAACACTGGTGACAAGTGCACCGTTGCTGATGCGGTCACCAAGGGCCTGGTTGACAAGATCATGGTGGACCGCATCAACCTGGCGCAGAAGGCCTTCTACGGCTTTGAGGACCCGCGGACCAAGACGAAGATGTCGGCGGCGCAGGCACTGAAGAAGGGCTGGTTGTACTATGAGGCCGGGCAGCGGTTCCTGGAGGTGCAGTACTTGACGGGGGGCCTGATCGAACCCGATGCCCCAGGCCGTGTCTCCCTGGATGAGGCGCTGCAGAAGGGCACCATTGATGCGCGGACTGCCCAGAAGCTGCGGGATGTCAACACCTATTCCAAGTACCTCACCTGCCCCAAGACCAAGCTCAAGATCTCCTACAAGGACGCCATGGACCGGAGCATGATTGAGGACGGGACTGGCCTGCGGCTGCTGGAGGCCTCTTCCCAATCCAGCAAGGGCTACTACAGTCCCTACAACGTCAGCAGCGCCGGCTCCACTTCTGGATCACGCTCGGGCTCTCGCACCGGCTCCCGCTCAGGCTCCCGGCGCGGCAGTTTTGACGCCACTGGCTCCGGCTTCTCCATGACTTTCTCTTCCTCCTCCTACTCCTCCTCGAGTTTCGGGCGCAGATACGCAGAGGGTACCCAGGGCATCATGGAGGTGGCTGCCCTTGCCCTTGCCCTGGCCACATCCAGAAGCTGCGGGTGGGAGGCAAGCAGGGAGTACCCCGGGGTGCGTGGACCCCTGCTCCACGTGGCCTGAGACCTGCCAGCCCCCTGAGGCGCTGCCTCACCTGCTCCGCATGTGGCAACGCTGCTGCCTAATCACTATTATATTTTTTAATTTTGAGCCTCCACTCTTCTCCCAAAGCAGTGCCTCAAGTTTAACCAAAAAGACAAGACTAATAAATTAATATATGCGAATGTGCTGACAGTGTTTGTATATTAAGAGACAAGAGAGAACACACACTACCCTCCCCTCCCTGCACCCCAGGAGCTGGACACCATTCCTGCTCCTGGCTGCATCAGTCCCGCCGCTGCTCGCACACGGCGTGGCCGAGCCGGACACCAGAAAAACAGTTTCTAATTTGGATCTAACCACTTAGCACTCTTTTGTAATTAACCTGCCGGCTTCAGCCCCTGCACCCCGAAGGAGGAGACTACCTTGGCCCCGTGGTGTACCCCACTGCAGCTGATGTGCCAGAGGAGGTCATCGTGGGCTCCTCGGCACCGGACAACCAGACACGCTGCGCCAGCCCCGAAGCTGCTGCCTGGACCCCTTCCACACGCCCTCAGCACAGCGAGGAGGGGGCTCTGCACCCCGGCCCCCGAGCTGCCCCATCTCCCTGCCTTGGCCTCCCGGCACATCCCCACCACCACGCCGCGGAGCCGGTGCCCCGACCGTAAGTGCCGCGCTGGCGCTGCCCGGTGCTTCTGCGCCACGCGGGGGGACCTGCCTCCGCTCTGCCGCTTCGCCCACCGAGGGGCTTCGCTGCGTGCCTGCCTCCGCCAGCCCACCCACTCGCCTGTCCTCCGGGACGCGCCCGTCGCGGTCGGCCAGTCTGTCTGTCTGTCTCTCCGTGTATCTGGGAAGTGCTTCTGCTCGAGGTTGATTTCCTCATGCTCGTGTGGCTCCATGACCCATTGGCAGGTGTCTGCCAGAGCCTGCGCCCCAGCTTAGGTCTGCGCAGCTCCTGCACCCAGAACCCCCTGGCCATGGGGGTTTTCCTGACCCTCACAAAGGGTATGGGGGCCACGGGACCCCTGCAGCACGGGGTAGGTCATAGGATGCTGTAGCAGCCTGGCACGCACTCCTGTTAGAAATAGGCAGATTCTGTAAAACCAGCCTCCTTTTCCTCCTTCGCGGTAATTCCATCCCCCTGGGTCCCCTCCTGTGCCGGCGCTAACGCGCTCTCTCTCTGGCAGACGTCTTTTTCCAGTCCCAACAAAGACCTCCCAGTGCCCCTGGGCGAGCTCCTGAGCTGGGTCTCTGACATCAGCAGGTCGTGGATGGGCTCGAGGGGAGCCCTGGAGGTGGCAGCTGCTCGGCCATGCTCACCAGCACAGGTAATGCCGACCTCCCCGGTCTGTCCCGGTCCCACAGCAGGTGCGCGGCACTGACTGCCGGGCTTGGTGGCTTCATTTCATGGGTTGTACTCCCTGTCTCATCCCATCTTTTCTGTTCGCTTTGTTGTAGTGTGGCTGGATGTCCATATCACCTCCCCTCATCGCCGCCATGGAGCCCGTCCCCTGCCCTGAGGCCTGTGGGACCACACCTGAGGACACAGGGACATTCTCCCTCACCCTTTGCATTTGCCAGAGTCCCCAGCCAGAGACTGGGGCAGCAGTGCCCAAGCAGCCAATGGCCCAAGAAGCACCCACACCTGGCCCCCACTCACCCCACACACTCCCTCCTCCCTGGGGATGGCCTCCCGGTGTGGTGTCGGGCTCACTGCGGATCTCCAAAACACCTCCTCCTTCCCAACTGCTCTCATCTGCCACCTGTAAATCCAGTCATGTTACCCTCCGCCTCTGGTGTCATTATTGCTCTCATTACCCCATTTGGCTTTGCATGAGGTGCCACTGCGTGCAGCTCCAGGACAGTCCCCACTCCCAGGGCCCCCCACACCCCAACCATCACTCATCGGGACAGTGGGGGTCCATCGATTACCCAAATACATCTCTTTTTGGGGGCAAAACACTAAACTTGTACATACCGCGAAGTGTCTGTAAAAGGAGCAGTGTGGACCTAGGTCTCCCTGCAAGGGCAGTAAAGGAGAATCCTCTGAAACCAGCCGGCAGCTCTGCGTGGTCTGTTCGCCCTTCTGGCCTTGCCACCATGGCCGTGGGTTCCCATTGCCTCCCGCAGCTTCATGCCGTGGACTGCTTGTGCTACCACAGGTCGTGGTGAAATGTGTCGGAGTGCCAGGGGTCTGACCAACTCCTGGTGCAGCTGCTGCACCTGAGGGCTGGGCCTGGGTGTACCCGTGGTGCTGCCAGGTACAGAGCAGGGCCACGGGGTCGTCCCCAGAGCTGCCCCATGCTGGTGGCACAGCCGACACTGCTGGCAGGTCAATGTGGATGCAGCACTGGGCCAGTGGACTCCTGGTTTCGGGTGGTGCTGCTGGTGCTATGGGGGCTTCTGAGCATCCCTCGCATGAGGACAGACCTGTCCCTTCATCAGTGGGGCTCTGGACTGGGCAGGGTCACTGTCCTCCCATGTGGTACTATTCCCATGTGTGTCACTGCCACCTTTGGTCCCGGGCCGTGCCGGCCAGTGCTGTGGCCTCCGCCTGGTGTGGCCTGCAGTGCCGTGGGCACTCCTTTTCTGGACAGCGAGGGGCTGTTGTGGGTGGATGGCAGTGGTCAGCTGCGAGGCTAAGGGGCTTGGAGGGGCTCAGGATGTCATGGCCTGGCAGCTGCTGGTAGGGCAGCAGCATTCAGAAGGGAAAGCCCTGGCAAACCTGGGCAGCCACTGGCACAGGGGGCTCAAGGGGTCTGTCCAACCCAATGAGAAGGTGCCACTGCACTGCCCAGGCTGGGTCTGCCTGAGCAGAAGGGACATCCCATAGCAGTACCAGGAGCCCCAGGCACTGTTCCAGGAGCACCAGAGCTGTCAGGACCTTGCAGGACCCCTTGCAATGGACCTTCCAATGTCCAGGGGCTGGTGGGGTCCTCAACCGTGCTGGACTAGCCAAGCATGTCAGCAGCCCCGGGTGGGGGGGCTGGGCTGGCCAGGACAGATGGCGGTGGCTGGGTAGGACGTTAATTGCATTGTCCATCAGCAATTAACCGCAGCGTCCGTCTGTCCCCACCAGCAGTGGGATGTGGCCGTTAGGCACAGCCAGGATAGAGGGACTCAGCGGGGGTCGCAGGCTGGTGCAACCATTGTGGGGCTCAGGAGAGGTCCCAGGACAGCAAGACACTCCCCCAGATGACACGAGCTGCTTGGGGCCCTGCCCTGCTTCACTGGCCCCCCAGATATTTCCTTGTGTCCCCCAGATGTTCCCTGCTCCCCCAGATACTCCTTGCTTGCCCCTCAACTTCCTGACTCCCTCCCCAGGGCCAGTAACCTCTCCCAAAACTCATGAGACAACCAAGAGCCCTCTGACCCATGGCCCAGTCCCATGTCATGGGCTGGAAGCCCCCCAGCCCCTCTGACACTGGTGGGGTCCAACTCTTTTTCCTGGTGAGAGACCCCCCTGCTCCCGGGCCCAACCTTAGGATAAACATCCATGTGCCAGGAGGGACCCCCTATCCCACCACGCCTTGCCCCTGGCATAGGGACTCTCCCTGGTGTGCCTGAGGCGGTGGGATCCCCCCACAGTGACTGGCAAAGGGGTGCAGGAGGGTGAGGAGGGAGGATACCCTGAGTTCCAGGCTGTTTTCCTGGGGGAGCCGGCCTCTTCCCCCATGCAGTGCAGTGTCCCTTGTTCACGGACACTCTCCATCATCTCGTGTTGCTCCATGTCACCCTCGTGCCCCACTGGTACCCCCTGTCCCTCCCAAAGCCTCTTCAGCATTGTGTGCTGGGAGTGACCGGGCCAAACTCCTCACGATGGAGAACTCCATGATACTCCCCATTCTAATGCCCTGCATGTCATCCTGCCCTGCCGCTGCGTGGGCTAGAGCTAACCCTCCCCGCCCCCCGAGTTCAGCCATCCCTCAGCATTGCGGTGGCACGGGAGGCGCCGAGTGCCTCCCTGGCCGTGGTGCCGAGCACCCCGGGGGCGTCCCTCGCTCCCCGCCCGGCGCACACCGGCCCTTGCCCACCGCCTTTCCCGGCGTGAGTGGCAGCACCACCCCGTCCTGGCTGCGCTCCGTGGCGTGGGACCCGTGGCCGCTGTCCCAAGCGTGGCCGCGGCCGCCGGCTCGGCCCTGCTGGCACGAGCAGCTGCCAGCTCCGTGTGCCCACCGCCCCGGGCGCTGCTGGCTCGGCCCCCACCGCGCCGGGAACGCTCTGTACCGCTTCTCCACAAAGACGGATCGGCCTCTCCCACGCCACCCCCTCGCTGGGGCGCTGAGCCTCCTCATGGGCAGGGACCCCGAGACCCCCCCGGCCGTGCCGCCGAGGCTCGGAGCCCGGCTGCACCGGCCAAACGCGGCTCTGCCTCGTGAAAAGCGAGTAAAGCGCTGCCGTCTCTGCCCGTCGGTCTGTGCCGGGGCCGGAGTTGGCTGGGCCGGTGAATCCCCCCGTCCATGGCGCGGGGTCCGGGGTTGCGTGAGAGCGGGGATGGTGCTGCCCCAGGGCTGCAGTCGCCGCGTCCTGCCGGGCACCGGGCAGGCCCCGGACCCCAGGGCCAAGCCGATGCGGAGCGGCTGGCGGTGGTGCCGTGCGGGCAGCGCTGTGCGGGGACAGCGGCTGTCAGGCAGCTCCAGATCCGTTTGCTCCGGCTGTCACCTTCCGGCGCTGGGGATTGGTCTGGACCGACCCCCGCAGGGTGCCGGGGCAGGCGGCCGCTGTGGGATCCTCACAGGGACGGGCCGCACCCAGCGCGTCCCAGCACCCATTTGGGGTTCGCTGCTCCTCGTGGTCTCGTGTCTCTTGGCACGTCCCGACTGGAGCAGCCGGTGCAGCTGCGCTGGCACCATGAGTGGGACAGGCTGGCAGCCATCGTTGGAGCACCTTCCCCAGCCCCAACCCCACCAGGCCAGGCTGAGTTTGGGCTGGAAGAGCGTTTCCCACTGCAGACGATGTTATCGTCTGCCCACCTGCGGTAGCATCCTCCACCTGCCCGGTTCCCTGTGCCCAGGCTCTGGCAGCAGGCCCGGTACTGTAACTCTGCAGTCCTGCCCTGGGAAGAGGGTGGGGCACACAGGACCAGGGACCACCGGCGTGGGGCAGGAGGGCTGTGGGACCATGTGTGACTGCACTGGAGCTGCTACGACCCCACGAGCCACAATGACCCCGGCTGTGCCATCCTGCTCCCTGCCTGGACACTCAACTGGCCCTGGGCAGGAGGAAGCAAGGCGCTGCTGGTGGCTCACCCAGCTGGTGGGTGACACTGGTGCCAGTGCTGGGACAGGTGGCCACATTGTGGGGGCGTGGGTTGGTGGGGCCCTGCTGATGGCATCGTGACGGCCGGGTCTGCCATGAGCACATGTCCCCAGAGTGTCTCCGGCAGGGCTGAGTCCTGCTGGCACTCTGACCACGAGGAACTGCTGTGGCACCAGCATTCAGCACCTGCCTGATGCCTCTTTCCCCCATCCAGGGAATTCACTGCTGCTCCTGGTAGGGTTCCTGACCAGACCTTGGCTGAGGTTCCTTCTGCAGCAGAGACATCCCGGGCACTCTCAGCCCCCTTGTGCTGCAGCTCCTGCTCAGCTGCCTTATGACACCTTCCCCGGGTCCATCCATGGTGGCAGCGCCATGTTACTCCTGCACCACGTGGGTTTTATCTCCTGTTTATTCAGCCCACATTCCCTGGCTGTTTGCTCTGGTACAATATCTTGGAGATATGGTCGTGTCCTTACTCACATCTCAGGCTCATCACCATCTTTGTGGCACCATTGTGGCTGTGCCCCATTTCCCTCACAGTATCCACAGTGGTGTCTCCCCCTTCGTGTGCTCAGCCAGGTGACCTGGCTTAATTAATTACCAGGGCTAGCAACCAGTTAATTACAGGGCTCCCAGACTGCGGGAGAAGCAACACCCTCAGCCTTGGAGTGCAGGCTTGGTGTGATCCCTCCTGCCAGTCCTGCTCTCCACTGGGGCACAAAGCAGCTGCTGCCTGTTCATGTCCCGTGTCCATGCCTGCGCCAGAGCATTGCTGGTTCGTAGATCTTGGTGTTTGCCTGGTATCTCCTCTCACGTGTTGTGGCGAAGTGACTGCACTTGCAGTATCAGAGTCAGGAGCATCTGGTCTGAGACACAACTGCTCCGTGCCAGTGCACTGGGTTTTCCATGGGCAGTTTGTTGTTGGTCATTTTTTGCTGGTCAGTTTGCCATGCCTCGGTTTGAGCTCAGCCAGGGGCCAGACCATGGCTCTGCAGTGCACAGAGCAGGTGTAGGGACACCGGGGACCAGATGTACTCCGAGAGGCAGCAGGGTGAGATCTGGGAGCGATGCTGGCTGAAAAGGGATTGGGAAATTGGGTGTAGCACAGGAATGCAGAGGAGCTGGAGCCAAGCCAAACCCCACAGGTACTGGTGATGGCTGGAGCACAGGACAGACAGACATTGCAGATCCCAGCCAGGGTATCTGTCCCAGCTGGTGGGGATGGGCTATCCCTGGGGGAACACAGCAATACTCCCCCACGCTGGTATGCCAGAGGCAAGGTTGTGGAGCCTTGTCCCCTGCCCCTCTGCCAGGACCTGGTGTCCTGTTCCCACCGTCCCTCTGCTCTGCTTGCAGATGCACCGCGCTGCAGATACACCGGGAGACACTGGGCTCACCGGAGAGAGTGTGGAGAGGTCGCCATGGGACAGGGAGGAGGTGGAGAGGTACGGGCACGGCTGAACACTGGCAGACACGCCGTGCCGGGAGCTGCGGGTGTGCCTGGGTGTTTACACCCGGATGGGGGAGCTGCTGAACCCTGCACAGCTCAGGAGTCTGGTCTGGGGAGGGCGTGGGTTGGCTGTGCTGGGGCGAGCATGGTGGGAGTGAGCACTGGTGTGGCTGTGACGCCCTTGGTGCAGGTGGGTAGCAAGGCTGGAGCTCAGGGCGGTGCGGGCCGCGGGGACAGTGGCCACGTCCCCCACAGCCTGGTGTGCCTCTGCTCTCTCCCCAGAGCCTGTCCGCGGTCAGAGCAGAGACTGGAGGTGCAGGAGCAGCTGCTTGCCCTGCGGCACTGGCTGGACGCCGTAGAGAAGCGGCTACTGGCACTGCCGGAGCCCGGCACGGCCCTGCAGGTAACGTCTGGCCCGGGGTTGTGACTGAGCCATGCAGAGCCGGGCAAGACCAGCCCACGTCTGCACCGAGGCTGGTGAGCTCTTGGTCCTCGGAAGGGAGGAAGGCACCCGGCCAGAGCTGGCTGGGAGACCCTTCAGCACAGCCCTGCAACCATCCAGTGTCAGGTCACCTGTCTCCGATTCCTGCTCCCCAGCCCCAACAGTGCTGCTGGCTCGGAGACCCATGGCCCTGACGGTACTCGTGATATCGCTGCCCTGGAGCCCTGCTGACCACGGGGCCACCACCTGCACCAGGTTCAGCCGCAGCTCAGGGCACTGCTGCCTGGGCACGGGGAGTGTGGCCAAACACGGGGGTGTGTGGCTGTGTGAGAGGTGTGAGGCTGTGCGCGGGGGTGAACAGCCGGGCACAGGGGGTGTGTGGCCGTGTGAGAGGTGTGCGGCTGTGCATGAACAGCCGGGCACAGGGGGTGTGCCCTTCTCTGGCCACCACGGGTGTGTGCCCACGCACTGGCTGTGCAGCCGAGTGCTGCTGTGCCCCTGCCGGGGCGCGGAGCCGCAGCGGGAGCGGCGCAGTGGGGGCTGCCGGCAGCCCCTCCTCGCCGCCCCGCGCAGCCCCTCGCCGGCTCCTTTTGTTCGCGGCCTGGCCGGCACACGGGCTCCCTCGGCACACATGACGGCACAAACTGAAAGGGCCATTCATCCCGGCCCCGGCGCAGACAAAGCCGAGGCCGCACAGAAACCCACCCGGCTCCCGGGATCTGAGGCTGTGGATTCCAGCCGACCGCTCCCGCCCGGTGCCCCGCGCCGGGCTCCTCTGCCCGGGGCGCCCGTGCCACCCCGAGCCCAGTACCTGGGGCTGCGGAGTGTGCCGGGCGAGCTGCCGGCGGGCGCGTGGGACGGAGGTGGCGAGTGGCTCTGCGGAAAGAGCTGGATTCTCACCCCCTGCCCAGCCTCTGCCTGGCAGGTCTTGGCTGGGCTCTGTGGGGTGCCTGGAGTACCATGGGGCTCAGACCCGTGCTCGGTGCCGAGCGCCTCGGTGCCAGCAGTGGAAGGCTCCGGAGCCGCGTGGGGAGGATGAGGCAGAGCTGCTGCAGGACGGTGCGGAGCCACCGAGGCCCTGGCAGATGCTAATTCCCGGCAGCGTCTCTGGCAGCAGACAAAGCGCCCGGCCCCGCCGCCCGCCGCTCCCAGGAGACCCCAGGGAGCCCCATCCATCAGCGTGGCCGACGTGCCTGCAGTGGCCCCCCAGCTCCCGGGGCCCAGCAAGGGGCATCCAGTCGGCTCTGTGGGGCAGGACCCCCGTCCTGGGGGCTCTCACTGGCTGAGAGGCCGCAGTACTGGAGCTGAGTCAGGGCACGATGGGGATGGGGCTCATCCCATGGGCAGGAGCAGCCCCTGTCTGGGCACCTCCCGCTGCCCCCTGGTCCCTCCAGCATCTAGGGTGGCAGCGAGGGGGTTCTAGAGGGACCCAGGCCTGCAGCACCCTGGCTCTCAGGGTGGTTCCCTATAGCATCTCGGCAGCCCAGTCTGGCCCCCCCAGCCCAGCCCTGCTCCACTGAGCCCCCCCGGGCCCCTGGCTGAGGGGCCCCCACACCCAAACAACCCCAGAAAATGGGGCCAAGCCCCTCAGTGACCACAGCATCCACTGCCTGGTGGGCCAGAGCCAGGATGGGGGGTGCAACCCCAGAGCTGGAGGGGCTGTGACACCGTGGGGCTGTGCTGTTCTGGGGCTCACTGTGAGGCAGCACAGCCTGGGCTGGTGCCGGTGTGGCTGCTGATGCTGGTGTCAGTGTGGGTGCTGGTGCCGGAGCAGTTGCTGGTGTCGGTGCAGGTGCCGGTGTCAGTGTTGGTGCT
>VZTJ01003519.1:304-83758 GCA_013397795.1 Orthonyx spaldingii
CCGCCCCCGGGCCCTCGGGCACCTCCAGCCGCTGCTCTCAGCCCAGCCGGCCTGGCCAGGGCCCTCTGCAGAGCCTTCCCGCCCTCCGGCACCCCACACTCCCAGCCCGCTTGGTGTCCTCACCAGTTTGCTACCAGGACACTCAAGCCCCTCCTCCAGATCCCCCAGACAGAGCTCCAACAGGCCTGGGCCCCGCAGCCCCGATCCCCGGGGACACCAGCAGTGCCCCCACGCCAGCGGCTGCAGCACCAGTGCCCAGCACTGCCGGGGCCTGGCCAGGAGCCACCTCTGCCCCCAGCCCAGAGAGAGCCTGTGGGAGCCGTGGCCAGGGACAGGGGCCTTGTCCCAGGGTCTTGGCTGACCTGGGGATCCCACCTTGGGCCTCCACTTGGCCTCCACGGCCCTGGCCCAACTCACGGGCTCTGCTCTGCTTTTGAGCTGCCCCAGGACTCCCCGTGGGCCTTGCCAGACACCCGGGCAGCCCCCGCGTGCATTTGGCTGCCTGAAGGCAGCAGCCCTCGCCTGGGCCCCAGGGAGGGCCCCTCTGGCTGTCGCTCGCAGCACCCCAGGCATGCTCCTGCCCCTTCCCTGCTGCCCCAGGGGTCTGCAGGTGCCTTCTGGTGCCACCCAGACACCTCCCTGGGCTTTTGGGAGCTCCACGGTGATGAAAGAAAAGCTCCTTTGCAAGATGGAGGCCAAAGAATATTGCCCATTGTCTGACTGCCAGCAGCTCTCAATACCGATTCAAAGCCTGCTGGGACACTCAGGATTGGCTTTACTGCTGCTCTGAAGCCTTTGTACAAAACCATCCAGCGCTGGGTCCCCTCTAGCATGGAACAGTCAAATAACACAGCAATGTATAGAAAACATCAACTTTATTGAACTAGACTACTCTTCCCAGCTTCAACACGGGGGTGAGAACATGGCTGGGAAGACTAACCCTAAAAAACCTAAACTTGAACTCTGAAAAACAACAACTGTGGGTGGAGAAGACTTCTGGGAAACCTATTTTTTCTAATAACAAAGGGGTTCCTAACACCTACAGGCGGGAATGTCCCAGTGCCCGGGCTCAGCACTGGTCATGCATTCCCCGCCATGTCCAGCAAGCCCAGAGACGAGCTGGGGCTGGAGAGTCAGAGGAGAGGCGAGAAGTGGAGCCTCCTCCTCTTCCACGTGCCAGGTGTCCTTCGCCTCTTCCCTCGGGGCACCGGCCTCTGCCGGCAGCTCTGGCGCAGGCAGCGCCTCATCAGGGCACGGTTCTCCAGCAGCAGCTGCAGCAGCTCCTGGGAGCAGCCGTGGCCCTGGCAGCACGGCCGCGCAGAGGCCGAGGCGCTCTGGCTCTTCTCCTGCAACGCACAGCACAGGGAGCCCGATGCCAGGGGCACAGGGGCCTCAGGGGCCTCAGGGGGCCGAGCCCTCTGGCGCTGCCTTTGGCCTCTCCCGCAGAGCCTCGGGCCGGCCTGGGCTGCCCCGGGCAGAGGCTGCAGCAACAAGAGCTCCGGCCGCCTCTGCCGGGGCTCCCTGGGGCTCAGCCGGGGCCCCAGGCCTGCCCAGGAACGGGCTCAGCCCCCGCTCTGCCTCCGCGCCTCGGCCCAAGGGCTGCCCCACAGCCCCAGCGCCCTCGGCCCTGCCCAGCTCTGCTCCCCCCGGGGGCTCTCAGCCCTCGCCCCGCACCCTCCCGGCCCAAGGCCTTGGCGGCTCCCGGCCCCGGCCCACCTGCCCCAGCCCCTCCCTCACCTCTCCCCAGCGCCTCCTGAGCCCTTTGCCAAGGACCCAGCACAGGTAAATGCCCCTGAGAAACAGGGCGCAGCCTGCGCAGATCCACGACAGCGCCTCCACGACCAACACGATGTCCCTCATTGGCGCCAGGTCCTCCTCTTCCAGGGCCTGGGGAAGCACATCCCGGGGCCCTGTGTCCCCAGCAGGATGGCTGCGGGGGTCCAGTGGCTGCACCAGGAGCAGCAGCACCGAGAGCTGCAGCAGCCATGCGAGAGCCCCATGGTGCTGCTGAAGGCCAAGCTGCCATCGCTGAACAGGCTCTGGACGTCCTTCCCAGCCGACTTCTGCCTGGGCTCTGGCCACGGCGATGGCCTGGGGACACTTACCAGGCAGCGTGCTGTCCCCAAAGGCTGTGATATCACAGAATCAGGGAACCATTTGGAGTGGAAGAACCATGTGAGATCACTGAATCCAACCTGGGCACCAACCCCACCATGGCAAACAGACCAGAGCCCTGAGTGCCACTCCCAGGCTTTCTTTAAACACCTCCTGCCACAGGGATCCACCACTCATCTGGGCACCCCATTCCAATATCTGATCTTTCTTTATGGGAAGAAAGTTTTCCTAATGGGCAATCCAAACCTCCCCTGATTTTTGCCTGTGAAATGCTTCATCCTTCTCATTCCTGCATTCAATCCATTCTGTCAAGTACAGCCTCTTTACACTCCTCTGACTTCTATCTTCACATCTTCAGCACAGTTTGCTCCACTGATTGTTAAGGCAGGGAATGCTGTGGAAATCCATACCAGGCCTTTCTTCTGTTCTTGCTTCACTTGGGAATCTCAACTAGAGCTCCTAAATCTGTGTGTCTGAAACAGCTGCAGAACAGGGCAGGGGTTTGTTCTGTTCCCTTCATGACACCTCCCAAAAGTGCCCCTGGCACCCGATGTCACAGGAAAGCCCTGTCCATTGGAAAATCCAGTGGGCTGTGTCCATTTGTCCACGGGATCTGTGTTCAAATCCCTCTGCTCCATTTCCTGAGCAGCCTTTTCCCCGTTCGGGCTGGCCTGAGTGTGTCCCCAGCAGAGATGTCTTTAAGACATTTTTACAATGACTGCTGCATCTTGGCAGCTTCTCACAGCCTGAGCTAAACCCTCTGCTCAGATCAGTCCCGTCTCCAAACCGGACTGGTCCCACTTGGAAAGTGTCCGAGACTCTTGGGGAAGTCCTGGGCCCAAAACTATCATAGTTTATATATTGACTTTCACAACATCTTCTCACTTGTGTCCGTTCTGGCAGTTCTGGGTGTGCAAAGGCTCACTGAACAAAACGGACACAACACTCACAAACAGCAGACAGATTTTTAATTGGATTTCTAGATGTGCAACACAGTATTTATGTATTTGTTTATTTGTGGTCCAGTATATATATTTTCTGGAAAGTACACAATAAACCACCTACAAGGTACTCATTCCAAACTACATGTTGGAACTTACTTGTTATTTATGTATTTATTTTATTTAAGATTCTGTATATATTCTTCAGTATTTACGTGATATATAATAAACCAGCTAAAAGGTACTTATTCTAAACTATAAGGAACATCTTCTGACACACTTGAGGAGTCCCAAACACAACGTTGGGTCTGGCTGAGGGCATTGGGCTCTGCAACCTGGCCCAGGACTGCCTGAAACCCCAAGTAGGGACCCAGAGGAACAGAAACGGCCATGCGCACCTGGCAGCCAGGAGTGGGGCGGTGCAGATGCCCAGCAGTGGCCCAGAAAGGGAGGATGGGCCACCTGGAGGGAGAGGAGCTGAGGCTGCCTCTCGGCTGGCAGCTGTGGGGCTCTGTGGTGCTCTGGCTGAAGCTGGACATCCACGGTCAGGTGAAGAAGTGGAGTCTCCTGTTCTGAGTCCCACATGTCCTTCTCTGGTCCCTCAGCAATGCTGGACACCAAGTGGGTACAGAACCATTGCCCAGCACTGCCTGGGCCCCAGGGATGGCCCCTCTGGCTGTCGCTCGCAGCAGCCCAGCTCCTGCCCCTTCCCTGCTGCCCCGGGGGCCTGCAGGCATCTTCTGGGGCCACCCAGACGCCTCCCTGGGCTTTTGGGGGCTCCCTGGCACAGTGCAGACAAGGATTGAAGAAAAGCTTCTTTGGAAGATGCAGGCAAGAGAATATTGCTCATGGTCTGAATTCCAGCTGCCCTCAACATTCTTTAAAGCCTGCTGTGACACTCAGGCTCGACTTGACTGCTGGTCTGCAGCCCATGTGCAAAATCATCAATTGGACTCCCCCTGATGCATATGGAGTAGTCAAATAACAGCACAATGTAAAGAAAACATGAACTTTATTGAACATTAATATTCTTAAAAAGTTCAACTAATGGGGGAGAAGACTACGAGGAAAACTATGACTAAAAAATATCTACTGCTTTTAAACTTGAACACTTCTACAACCTTGAACGTGGAGGTCAGAGGATTCTAGAAAAACAACGCCTGTTAACAAAGGGTTCCTAACACCTACGGGCGGGAATGTCCCAGTGCCCGGGCTCAGCACTGGTCATGCATTCCCCGCCATGTCCAGCAAGCCCAGAGACGAGCTGGGGCTGGAGAGTCAGAGCAGAGGCGAGAAGCGGAGCCTCCTCCTCTTCCACGTGCCAGGTGTCCTTCGCCTCTTCCCTCGGGGCACCGGCCTCTGCCGGCAGCTCTGGCGCAGGCAGTGCCTCATCAGGGCACGGTTCTCCAGCAGCAGCTGCAGCAGCTCCTGGGAGCAGCCGTGGCCCTGGCAGCACGGCCGCGCAGAGGCCGAGGCGCTCTGGCTCTTCTCCTGCAACGCACAGCACAGGGAGCCCGATGCCAGGGGCACAGGGGCCTCAGAGGCCTCAGGGGGCCGAGCCCTCTGGCGCTGCCTTTGGCCTCTCCCGCAGAGCCTCGGGCCGGCCTGGGCTGCCCCGGGCAGAGGCTGCAGCAACAAGAGCTCCGGCCGCCTCTGCCGGGGCTCCCTGGGGCTCAGCCGGGGCCCCAGGCCTGCCCAGGAACGGGCTCAGCCCCCGCTCTGCCTCCGCGCCTCTGCCCAAGGGCTGCCCCACAGCCCCAGCGCCCTCGGCCCTGCCCAGCTCTGCTCCCCCCGGGGGCTCTCAGCCCTCGCCCCGCACCCTCCCGGCCCAAGGCCTTGGCGGCTCCCGGCCCCGGCCCACCTGCCCCAGCCCCTCCCTCACCTCTCCCCAGCGCCTCCTGAGCCCTTTGCCAAGGACCCAGCACAGGTAAATGCCCCTGAGAAACAGGGCGCAGCCTGCGCAGATCCACGACAGCGCCTCCATGACCAACACGATGTCCCTCATTGGCGCCAGGTCCTCCTCTTCCAGGGCCTGGGGAAGCACATCCCGGGGCCCTGTGTCCCCAGCAGGATGGCTGCGGGGGTCCAGTGGCTGCACCAGGAGCAGCAGCACCGAGAGCTGCAGCAGCCATGCGAGAGCCCCATGGTGCTGCTGAAGGCCAAGCTGCCACCACTGAACAGGCTCTGGACGTCCTTCCCAGCCGACTTCTGCCTGGGCTCTGGCCACGGCGACGGCCTGGGGGCACTTATAAGCCACCTAAAGGCTGTGATGTCCCAGAATACAAAATCAGTTTGGCTGGCAAAGCCCCATGAGATCATCAAGTTCAACCTCTGATCCACTATGCAAACAGATCAGAGCCCTGAGTGTCACCCCTGCCTTAGCTTGAACACCTCCTGGAAATCCACCGCACACATCCATGCACATGCGTAGCCCATTCCAATATCTTGTCAAGCTTCATGGGATGAAATTCCTCCTAATATATAACCTAAAGCTGCTCTGGCACACTTCAGACTATGTCCTCTTGTCCTGTGCCTTGTTCCCTGGCACCAGAGCCTGGCCCCCACCTGGCTGCACCCTCCTGTCACGGAGATGCTGAGAGTGAGAAGGTCTCTCTGAGCCTCCTCTTTTCCAGGATGAGGCCCCCAGGCTCCATAAGCCTCTCCTCACAAGACATGTGCTCCAGACCCTTCTCCCGTGCCATCATTTGTTCCTCTGGCCACACTTCAGGTCCTCAATGTCGTTCCTGAATTGAGGGGCCCACAACTGGACACAGCACTGGAGCTGTGGCCTCACCGCTGCCCAGCACAGGGCCACAAGCACTGCCCTGCTCCTGCTGGCCACACCAGTGCTGACACAGCCCAGGGGCCATTTGCCTTCTTGCCCACCTGGGCACACCTGGCATAGGTTCAACTGTGATCCACCAGCACCCCGTGGTGCCCCAGGTTCCTGAGAGCACCTTCTGGGACAACCTAGAACCGTCCCTGTGTCTTTTGGTGCACTCTGGTACAACATGGGACAGTAATAGAACATAAGATAATTTGCAGAAGTTATCAATAATATATTTCTAATGATGGGATTCCCAGTTTTTCTATTAAAATGTACCTGTAGAGTTTAATTGACTTTTATTCTGAAGAACTTTCAAAGTTCTGAGTACATGATGATGTACAGGATACAAATTGTCAGCTGGAATATTGGCATGAGCAAAGCCACCGTGTGCCCTGGTGTTTACAGACAAATGGAAATCCAGGACAGAAATGTAGACCTGACCATAGGGACCTATGAGAATATATAATCAATATTGTGGCCAGATTAGGAATTTTGTGTCTTGTGTTTATGGTTTCTTCTGATAAAGGGAAACATACTTGCAAAGATATGGGCTGCTGTTAGTTGGCTTTCTAGCAGCTATTTTTTCATCTTCTGAAAATAAATATTTCCCAGCCTTGATTGAGCCAAGTAAATTTGCTCCTTATCCACAATGGCTGAAGAGGTGTATTCAGGACTCCCCAGCAGCAATTCCTGCCGGGGAAGTGTGTCAGGCTTTACAAGTTTTGCAGTTCATACAGAAACCCACTGTGTGCATTCCAGAGTCCAGACACCCCAGTCTCCAGTAGGAGATATATCTTCTAGTCTCATTCATGCTTCTTTTGTTTGATTTTTGCACACAAAAACCATGTTCTTGCCCTCAAGGAGATCCTGGTCGTCCTCTGCAGAGCACGTGGAGGCTGTTTGGGTCCCAGGGATGTGGCCTGGTGTGTCCGTGTGTGCTCCGGCCAGGTGCGGAACGGGCTCCCCTCACACCGCACACAAGGCTGGGGTTCCTCAGAATGCCCCGGGGATGGCTCCCAGCCCTCCCTCCTGAGTCACAAACCCCATCCCGGCTCAGCCGGGGGGTGTCCCCAGCGCGGGGGACACAGCAGTGACACGGCGCTGCCCGGGCTGTCGGGGCAGCCTCTCCCTGCAGCCCCCTGCCCCACAGCACACGGGGCAGGCCGCACCCCCCGAGCCGCGGCTGCAGAGCCAGGGCAGGGGTGCAGCGAGTGGCCAGCAGGATGTCAGGAAAATGAATCCACGATGCCAGAGGTTTATGTCCAAAAAGGAGACAGAGGAGTCTTGTAACTTTATTCGAATAAAGGGAGAGGCCATGGAGCATTTCCCATGGGGTCTCTCAAATTACTGGAGGATGCAACCTCCGTTTTATCCTCATTTCCCAGCTGCATTTCCCTCTCTCTTTCCCCACTGGCTGAGGTATTTGAGAGGTACAGACTCCCTGAATTGCCTAATACAGATGTCCCTCTAATGTGCATCCCCCCACACTTCTTTTTCCTTGTGTTTCTCTAAGTCCGGGAATTTAGCGTGGCCTTGGGCAAGCAACAGTCTGTGTCAATTAGTGGAATTCCTATGGAGCTTATGGTTCCTCCCATTGCTTCTTTCAGCTGCCAGTATCTGGCTGTATCTACCAGCAGGCCCACAGTTTGTTTGTAAGGACACTTCCCTCTCATTCCTCTCAAGGAGCAGGGCAGTGCTTGTGGCAGGGCAGCGGTGAGACCACAGCGCCAGTGCCGTGTCCAGTTGTGGGCCCCTCCATTGCGGAGGAGCCCACGTCCAGTGCAGAGGGGCTGAGAGAGCTGGGGGGAAGCTGAGCCTGGGGGGCTCATCTGGAGAACAGGAGGCTCAGAGGGACCTTCTCACTCTCAGCAAAGCCGTGATAGGAGGCTGCAGCCAGGCGGGGACCAGGCTCTGCTCCCAGGGAACGAGGGACAGGACAAGGAGACATAGTCTGAAGTGTGTCAGGGGAGGTTTAGGTTGCATATTAGGAGGAATTTCTTCCCTGAAAGAGTGATGAGATATTGGAATGGGCTGCCCATGTGTGTATTGGATTCCCTGTGGCGGGAGGTGTTTAAGGAAAGCTTGGACATGGCACTCAGTGCTCTGGTCTGGTTGCCACGGTGGCGATCGGTCACAGGTTGACTCGCTGATCTCAGAGCGCTCTTCCACCCCAATACATCCGCGACTCCGCGGTTCCGGGGATCCGCAGTGCCCCGACTCCGCGGTGTCGCCGGTCCCGCGATGCCGTGATTCAACATCCAGCCCGGCGCGCCCTTCGCTTGCCGCGGGGAATGGCCCCGCCGCGCCGCCGTAGCTGTGCCTGGGAGGCGCGGGTGCCGGCGATGTCGTTCCGCGACCTCCGCAGTGAGCGCGGCCGGGGCCGGGCGGGACCGGGCGGGACGCGGCACCCCCGGCCGGGCCCCCCCCGCGACCCGCCGCCCTTCTCGGCCGCACATGGAGCCGCGGGGGAGGCAGGGCTGAGCCCGCCGGTCCCTGCCTGGGAGGGGTCCGCGCTGCCGGGGGGGTGGCACAGCCCTGCTCGGGCGGGATTCCCCCGGCCCGTAGGGAACACGGTTGGGTGTTGTGTTTGCAGGGAGAGGTTGTGTCGGCGTGTCTTCAGCCCAATGAATCGCGTTAAAACCTCCTGTTTTCAGTTTGGCGTGTTTTCTGTTGAAATGATATGATTTTTGTTAATTATTGAGGTTTATTTTTTTAACAGTGCATTGTACAGGGCGTATCTCATGGTAACTGCGCAGCACGGTGTGGGAGGTGGCAAGCTTGGCTAAGCCCTTGTTGGATGTGTAAGAAGGAATCCCTGCTCTTGCTCATTTTTCAGATTTTACTGAGATGATGAGGGCACTGGGGTATCCCCGGCTCATATCCATGGAGAATTTCCACACTCCAAACTTCATGCTTGTGTCAGAAGTGTTGCTGTGGCTGGTGAAAAGGTTGGTGATGAGGCCAAGAAATTTTGGGCTGATGCAGGGATGTGGGATATGTGCTTGGAGCTGATGGTGTGGTGTGAAATTGGGGAACACAGTGATACTGAATTTGGGCTCTGCTCTTCTAAATACCAGATGGAAGTGGGGTAGTTTGCAGGTTTTTAGTTTAATTACCCAGCTTGGAGTAGCAAACCCAGGGACTCAGTCCTGGCAGAGGTTGCACCCTTACTGTGGGCACACTCATTCAAAAGTAGCCTTATCTCTCTCCTATATTCTCCAAATCCCTCAACCATCCTGTCCATGTCTGACCTTTTATCCAAACAGGGTGATCTGCTGTGGGAACTTCACCAAAACCCAGCCAGTTCTTGCCTTGTTGCTACAGTTGTTGGCTCAACCTGGTATTTTCCTGCATCCACAACATGTTTATAAGAAATAAAATTATTTGGTTCTAATCTACTACTGTCCAGTTACAGTTTTACGCCCACTTAACCCATTGACAGAATTCGGTTAAATATTTCTGGATCTTGAAGTGTTACTTGAATTATACATTATCTTCCCTTTCCCACTTACGTGTAAAATCAAAGGGGTTTTTTTAAGATCATGAGGTAGAACATTATAATTGAAACCAACATTGACCAGTTTGCCTGCTTTTTTTGGCCTGGATTCATAATTAGTATCCATTAAGTTTAATTACCAAGCCATTAGAAATTTACTGAATACCCTTGCAGTTGTAACGAAATAGGGATATACAACCATTCAGAATTACTTGGATTAAGTTGCCTAAATAGTCTTTAAGAAGCTGCTGTTACACTGAGGGCCCAAATCACTGAATTTCCTTTTATTCTTCCCTGGTTCCTGCAGACTGGCCACTTCTTGAAGTTTCTGCATCTCACTCATGGTTTTTTTTAAGCATTTCACAGATTTCAGTTTGGTTTTTTCTTAAGTTCCCTTTACTTGTGAAAGGAATGTGTTTGAAGTGATTTCTGGGGATGGGCTTGTGCAGTGTGTCAGGTTTTACAGCTCTTGCACTTTGTACAAGCCCTCTCTGTGCATTCCAGGGTCTGCATGCCCCAGGCTGCAGTGGGAGCTACACATTTATTTTCCATCTTCTCCAGGCTTGCTTTGTGTTTGATTTTTGCCTCACACATGAACCAGCCTCTTTAATATTGCCAGAATCTTGTTCTGACCTCCACCTGTTGTTTGCGCAGGTATGAACCTCAGAGTGACATCCCTGGGGATGTGGAGACAGAGCAGGACCGGGTTTTCTTCATCAAGGCTGTGGCTCAGTTCATGGTGAGTCTGCCCAGGAGCTGTGCTTGGGCTCAGATCCTGAAAATCTGAAATCCTGGTTCCATGTCAGCTTTAGAGCTTTCCCTCTTAACCCCACAGAGTTTCCCTGCAAGGGAGGGCTGAGTTTGTGTTGAATTTTTGTGCTGCCCCATCCCTGGAAGTGTCCAAGGCCAGGTTGGACAGGGCTTGGAGCACCCTGGGACAGTGGAAGGTGTCCCTGCCCATGGCAGGGGTGGCACTGAATCGATTTGAGGTCCCTTCTAACCCAAACCATTCCATGATTCTGTGATCCTGTGTCTTGTGCTGGTGGAAATTTGAAGAGGCCAGGACATACTGTTACTGACATCCTGTACTTCCCTCTGCAGAACTGGGATCTAAATACAATATTGGGATCTAAACTGGGATCTAAAACAATATTCATCCTTATCTCTCCTTATTTATGAAAGGTAATAGTGGCAGGCACAGCTGTAGATAGGAAATGTTTTTCAACCATTTGAATTGTTTTAGAAGAGATCCCACCATGGTTATTGCTAACTTTGGATGCCTCATTCTTTTCTGTGCTTGAATCATCATCACTTCTGATGTTTTCATTGTGACATAGAATCATACATTGGTATATGTTGTATGAGATTTCTCAGAGATCAAGGCTCGTGTTTTTCTCAGATCAATTTTTTTTTATGCATGAGCATATTTGGATTGGCCCATCAAATTTTTTAGTCTTTTGGAATAAAATAACATTGTCCTTCATAAAATTCATGTTATTTTGAAGCAGTGTGGGCCTTTGATGTTATCATACACTTACATAACACTCTTCATTATGTGAAAAGAACTTTCTGGGGCTGCAGGTGGATCTGGAAGCAATGGAAGTCTTTATGCTAATACCAAAGATAAATCATAATACTGTTTTTTAAGTTTTAAAATCTGTTAAAATGTCATTTTAACCATATTTCCCTTGTCATTTGTGAATAGTGTGCACCATAAATTCTCTTAATTTTTAATTTTGCCATGTTCAGAGCATGGTACACTCCTGTACACACTAGAATGTACTTTTGAGCCCCGGAGCATCCTGAGATGGAGTGAACAGGTCTGGTTTGTTTGGAAGGGCTTCCCCCCTCCAAGCACAGGTATGGAAGCAGAAATAATGCAATGCTTTTCAGTAGCTGATTTCATATCAGAAATCCCAAGGGTTTTGGAGAATTACATAATATGATTCAGAAAATGAAATGAATGGAAATTACTTTAATCATCCTGTACTTAGTCTCAGTTAATATTACAAGTTAATGTGGGAATTATTGTAGGTTTTCAGCATTTTCAGGATGAGAAAAGCTTGTAGACATTTCCTTAATAATTCATCGTCCATGCAATCCACAATTATCTTCTCCAGGAGTTAATGGCTTTATGCATCCGTAGGCAGATGGGAGATTTGATGGAGACAGAATTGCCTCAGAAGTGAATGTCAGGACAGATCCATCATCAGGGAGTATTGCTGCAGCTTTGCTCTGCTTTACTGAGCAAGGAGTAAGGAGGTGTTAATTTTGCACACAAATTAGGTACTGCTCTGTGTTCCTGGCAGTTTGAGAACTTGCCAAATGTCTCCTTTCCAGACTCAGAAGTTCTGAAGTGTCTGCAATGTTGTCTTGGGTGAGTTTTTAATCATTTGCCCCACTAGAGCTGCCCTAATCACTGGGGCTCAATACCTGGCTCCTGCTTGAGCCCACTTGGATCCAAATTTGAAGTAGAATGCAACAAAAAGCCTCTGATGAGTTCATCTCTTAAAAATTTGTTCATGAAAACAAACTCAGCAACCTAAGGCCACAAAACCTTCTGCAAGAGTCAGACATCACAGTCAAATTTGGCGTCATGATACTAATAAAGCAGATTGGGAAGTCAAGCAAATTTTCTGGCTTTTGCTGACATTCTTGCTGCTTACTTATATTTTTTTTCTGTTGTATGTTAAGCATCTGATCTCCAGAATAAGTATCTGTGTTTTTAATGGTTAAAACTAGAAATGTTCTAAAATAAAACAACAAATAAAATAGGTGGCTGTCTCAAACATGAAGTGGTGGAGGTGACTTTGCAAACTTGAAGTTGTCTTCTTGACTCCACAGTGCCATTGTGTCAATCTGAAAAATGTATGTACTTGTCTGTGTATTTTTTTCCTCTTTTTAAGTAGCCTTCAAATGAAAACTCATTTTTTTCCTCTTACTAGACATTGATTTTACTCTCTTGAGGGTGAATGGAGCTGAAATTGGAACTCCTGTCTCTAACAACATCCTTTAAGGTTTAGTGCATCAGTCCCCTTTGGACAGGGGATGTTTAACAGACTCTGTCAATTTAATGACCACTTCTCCTCAAATGTAATACTTGCTGTTTCTACAATTAATTTGTTAGATTGCTTCTGATGCCAGGGAAGGGAGGTGAACGTACCTGGCTTTTCACTCTGTGTCTTGGCTCATTTGGGGTCATTCTGAGAGCAACATTTCGAAAGCAATCAGGGTTTTTTTTGTACTGTAGGTCTCCCCTGGCTCAGGATGCACCACATCAGGAACCTGTTCTGGAAGTTTGGGCTTCAATTTTCAGGAATCACAGAAGATCCTGAGTTGGAACCTGGAGCTCTGGCAGCCTCGGGGTCGTGCCCATTCCCTGGGGAGCCTGGGCAGTGCCCAGCACCCTCTGGGGGAAGAACCTTTCCCTGATACCCAACCTAACCCTCTCCTAACACAACTTCAGCCATTCCCTGGCTCCTGTCACCGCAAACAGAGACAAAGAGTCATTTTCCTCTGCTGGATTGAGATTTTGGGGTGAGAGAGGCAAGAGGAAAACATTCATTGGAAATCAAAACCTGATTTTAAAGTCACAAAGTCTGACCAAATACACCTGAATAAACATGGGCCAACATCCATTTGCTTTGTTTCTTTTGAAAAGCTGGAGCCAAATCCAGGGTTTGAGGTGTGGTCCTGTCTTCAATTTCACATGATTTTTTCTTGCAGTCTATTTTTCAGTGAAGCTCAATGCAGAGCTTATAATTGTATTGTCCCAAATATTGTAATTTTTGAGGCTCTTCCCCAGCTTGGATGTCCTGCTCTGTCAGAGCCCGAGGGGAATGTGAATTCCTACTGGGAGCACTGTAAAACCAAAGCTGTGAAATACCACCAGTGACTCATGGATAGGCTCTATCTGCCACAGCATTCCCAAAGGAGAAACATTTCAGCAGAACTTTCATCTTAAAAATATACTGAAAAAAGATGTTAGTGACTTTTGTGCTTACTGTGTCATTTTTAAGCTTAATTTTTGTATCCATTACTAGTGATCAATACTTTTTTTTTGCTTCCTTGTTTAGTTGTGCCACCACGAAGACTCCGAAAGTTTAATCTGAAATTTGTGGTTCACTCCTTGGGGCTATTCATTTATAATATAAACTTATCAGGAATTTCAAGAACATTTGTGTCCTTTCTGTGACAGATAGTAAATTCCCCCCTTTATTATTTTCAAGTACAAAAAGATAATATTATAATTTTTAATATTTTTTTCCTTACTGCTCTGTCTGTACCTTTCAGAGATGGGAGGCAGGGGAATAAAATCACTAATATCATAGCAGGGGAAAATCTGAGAGAAACAATAAAACATGCTGGAAGAGAAGACAGATAAATTAGGATAATTGATCTTACTCTTGCAACTCATTAAGGGTGAAATTTACCTCTCTGCAGCATCATCACACGACCTGGGCAGCACTTACTTTCCACTTAAACTTAATTTGAATTTAAGTGGTGGCACAGGGTTTTGGCTGATCTTTATTCAGGGAAGAAATAATGATAGTTTGAGGGTTTTTCTGCAAATATTCTGACATGCAGAAAGTGCACAGCTTTCTGAAAAATTACTTCTAGAAATACCAGTATTATGATGAGGCAAGCTGGGTGTCCAACAAGGAGGATTTATTCTGTACAGCAGAGCATGGTGCCCCCAAAAAGAGCTTTGGAGTGCAGATAAGTGAGAATTTTCTTCTTTCTGACTGCTGAATTCCTTCTTGCTTGCCCAAGGCTACCAAGGCTCACATCAAGCTGAACACCAAGAAGCTGTACCAGGCTGATGGCTACGCTGTGAAGGAGCTGCTCAAGGTCACCTCTGTGCTCTACGGGGCCATGAACACCCAGGGAGGGGAGCGGGCAGAGCTCACCGAGGAGGACAGCAGCAAGTTCAAGTTTGATCTGGGCTCAAAAGTAAGCAAAACTGGCACTCTTGTGTTCACTTAGGAGAAAATCATCTGTTTTCTAGCTGAAATTTAAGTGGAGAATGTTCTGGCAAGGCAGTAGGTGGTGTTTTAAGTGGAGTTTTAAGTGGAGTTTTAAGGTGCCCTTTTAGGTGGGGTTTTAAGTCAGCCTTTCAGTTCTGTGATTCTGTGATTTATTTCCTGAATTCTCAACCAGAAGGCAACATTGGCACAAAATTGGTTCTCTTTGTATTGAAATGCTGTTGAAATCATAGAAATATTGGAGTAGGCTGGAATAAAGATTATTTGCTACCTACTAAACTTTTGCAACAGGAGGAGCTTGCAAAACACTGACTGAAAGTTGATTTTCAGCCCATTTGCATTGAAAGAAAGGGAAATCTTCCTGTGACCCTAACAGACATCAAAGCTGTTCAGGTCTTTAAAATAACAACCATCTCTAGATATTTTAAAAGCACCTTCTCTAAATATTAAAAAACCCCAATAACTCAACACTTTGCTAAATAAGAGGAATTTCTGTTACCTCTTCTGTGGAAGGTGTCCCTGCCCATGGCAGGGGGTGGGACTGGATGGGCTTTAGGGTCTCTTCCCACACAAACCATCCCATGATTCTCTGTTCCTGTGATTCTTGAGAAAATGGCAGACCCACAGGTGATCCTCCTCTGTGTAAGTCTGATGTGTCTCTCTGAAAAAATAACAAAAACCTACTTGGTAGATGCTCAAAAGTTCATTGCTTACACTGCAGGCTGGTCACTTTCCTTTTGGTATATAAAGTTTGCACTTCTGCCCCTGAAAAAGGTGATGTTTCCCTTTGTCCTGGGCAGCACAGGAACCAACAAGTGGCTGAGTCACACAGTGCTGAGGAGATTTGAGGGTTTTTTTTTCCTTGGCCTGAAGTGTTTGGGGTTTCACTCAGAAACCTGGACCTGATGGTGCCTCACCTGGACTGTTTCAAAGCCAAGGGAGACATGTTCACTCTGATTCTATTGCACAACCTCTGGTAGAGTTTGGACCTCATGTGCAATTTTGACATCAAAATGGGAAATATCCTGGATTTTCTTTGTGATATTGGGGATTCTCCTGGTGTTCAGTGCTGTTGCTGTGTTCCCAGATTGCTGACTTGAAGGCAGCTAGACAGCTTGCTTCTGAAATCACCTCCAAAGGAGCAGTCCTGTACGACTTACTGGGCAAAGAGGTGGAACTGAGGGTAAGTACTCACTGGAGAGCGTGGAAAAACTTGTGTTCACTGGGTGCCTCAAAGGAAAAAAGGGAAAAAAGTCTCAGTTGTTATTAATGCCTGGATCTGATGTGAATATTCCATGAGTTTGAAGGGATGGGTCTGACAGTTTGCACTTCCTTCCTCCTCCTGTTCATGTCTGGATTGCAGGAAGCCTGAGAGAACAGCTTGGCATTTTCTCTTCAGCAGAAAACTGAAATAGTCTCTGTTTGGAAATCCATGTGCAGGCTGTAGTGGTGGGGATGGATATGTTCTAACAGATAAATGATGAATGCTGTTAGTTTTCCAAGGGCAAGGCTCATTATTTCTGTGGCAGGAGCTGGAGGCATCCCAGCCTGCAGGGTGTGTGTTCTTCAGCTTAGCTGGAGAGGTAAAGAAGTAAAATCAAAAGCTGTTGTATGAAGTCAGTGACACACTGGAAGGAAGTTTTGTCATTATTGTCTTCAGCGCCTTTATCTGCAATGCTGGAGGTTCTTCATTTTCTGAAAAGGGATTTCAAAGAAGGGAAACTCTGCATGGTGTTGGAAAAGTTCAGATTTGCAGTGTCTGTGCTGTAGGGAGTGCACCCTCAAGAGCTGTAAACTCTGAGCCTCGACAGTTAATGCTCCCAGATCTTTGCTTGGTGGAGCACAAGTGTTTCAAAGGGTGGCTGATGCACTGGGAAGTTCATCCATGGAACACTGCCTTTCCTGCTGGATCCATGCGTCAGTGTGGTGTGCAGGGCATTAATATTTCAAAAGAGAGGGAGAAGTGATGATCCAGTTTAATTCAACATGCACCAGTGTCACAGGACTGTTAAGCAGTTACTTCTCCTCTTTCACTCTGCCTCATTTCTTGGCTTTGAAGCAGTTTTCACACAGCTGCTGTGTGATGTGTTAATATTTGCTTTAATGTTCTGAGTACAGCATCCCTGTAACTCCACTAAAAGTCAAATATGGATCAGTTAAAGCATTTTTAAAAGTACTCAAGCCCTGGTTTGGAATTGGGTGTTGTTTAGTCACTTGAAATCAAGGCTTTAGGACACTGACTTTAGAACTGGGCCCTGGAAAAGGGCCAGGCACGAGTGGAGTGTGCTGAAAGCATGAGCTGAAAAATGAAGAGATGAGAAAGTGCTCCAGTGCAGCCACTTCTCACTGGGCCATTAAGAACTCTGGAGTGGGAACCTATTTAAAGGTGCCATTTCTGAAAGGACTGGATTTCTTAGAATGTGTTCCTTGGGGCTGAGTGCACAGGATGGGGGCAGCTAATCCTGTCCAGGTGCACAGGTTGTGTTTTGCAGGAAGGTTTGGCAGATGGAACTTGTTGTCTTCAAAAATGCTGTCCTGGGAAAGGTGACCTTCTGTGTCATTAGCTCTGAGTGCATGGCCTCAAGGCAGCCGGTGACAGTGACAGCACAGGGAGAGCCTCCAGAGAGCCACAGAAGAGGCTTTTGAGCTCTGTTCCTTCTGATTTGGGGCTGGTTCCAAGGCTCTGCTGTGATTTGTTAAACCTGAAGGACCCATTTTTTCCTGCTGTGTTAAATGTCAGGTTTAGTACATGCAACAAACTTGAGTGTGTAGCAAAGCAAACAGGTTTCAGGTTCCAAGTCAGGAGGTTGCAGGAAGCAGTTTTGCAGTGGAATTTGTAATTTTTAATTATAAGCCCCCAACTCTGCCTTTCACTCAAAGTTTGAAATTTGCCCATCGCAGGAGAGGCTTAGAGCCAAACCTTGCTGGGTTTTTCCCTCACTGTTGGGTCTGGGTTCTTGTCTCATAGCTCTGAGGTCAGTAAGGAATTGCCCTTCCTCATCTGCCTCAGCTTCCCTGGATCCTTCCCAGGGCTGCTCACGTGCTCAGGACACCTCAGGAATGGCAGATGGCATCCTCTGCCTGCCCTTCCCACCCCATTCCAGGAGGGGAAGAGTTGCAGTTCATTCTGGCTTTGGAGAGGGAGTAGAACTTTGCTGGTAGACACCAAATTAGTTGTCATTAATCCAAGATTACTTTTATTACTTTTTAATGTGCAGATTATTGGTTTCCATTGGTTATTTTCTTTTGACACTGCCTGGCTAATTAATGCTCACACTAAGTGGCACTACCAGAGGGTTTGTGCTGTTGTGGTTTAGTTTGTTACTCCATTTTATCTCCTGAAACCTGTTGCATGTGCTAAAATGCATCAACAGCTGTCATAGTGTTTAAAGGAATTTGAAAACATGGGAGTTTTATGTTCCCTGAACCTCTTTTTTCTTTCTTTTTCCAATCCATTCATTTCCAAATATTTAAATAAAAGTTCTTCCCACCTAAGCTTAAACAGGCTGGTGATAAATCTTATTTCTATCCTAAGTGAAGATGGCTTCATTTTCCAGGAACTATAAAGGAAATGCCAGCATTTGGCACTAATGGGTTGACTAAAAATCTGTTTTCATAGTCTGAGCAGCTTTTGGGGAAAGATCACTGGGGAAAAGTGAAGTAAAACTCATTGTTTGGAAATGTTGGCTCTTATTTGCTCCACAACCTTTGCCTTCTCTGTTGGAGTCTTTTTGTACATAATTTGTGTAGAAACTGTGTAGAAAAGCTTCATACATTAGATAAATTTCATTGCTGCAAGTCATGAAACACTTTTTTTAATAAATTACTTTCTGAATGGAAACAAATTTCAGCTAGAGAAGAATTTAAGGGAATGGTTCCATTAGATTTATTGGAGATAGAGAGTGCTGTAAATGTATGTGCATATTTTTGGGGAAGAGTTGAAGTCTGATTTCTTGGAAATGTGGTTCTGTGCCTTTCTGAAGCCTTTGCAAATACCTTATTCCTTGACTGAATATCCAGTTCTTCTGTGTATTTAAACTGCTTGCAAAGTTAATCTGTAATGTAAAAAAAGAACCCTTAATTAACAACAAAGGAAGAAATAAAACCTACAGGGTGTGCTGAAGACTATGATGTTGTTGAGTTACATGGGAAAAAAAACCCCAAACAAACCCCAAAGCTGTACTGTCAGATGAAAATCACAAATATAATTACTGAATCCCATGGAAGCTCTGTTGTTTCTAGCCCAGCTGTGGATGAGCACAGTGCAGGTTAATGGTGTCCTGTGGCAGTGCTGCAGACACAGAGTTTTTATTTTAAAGCACATTTAAGCCTTACATTTGGAAGGTAATTTGCAGCTTCCAGTCTTGCTGGTCTGAATCTTGGAGCACAGCAATTGCAGTTGGGATTTGTAGAGTTCAGTGGAGCTGATGAATGAGTTTGGTACCACACAGTGAGATCCTTAAATGAAAAGCCAATTCCATGCAAATTCCGTGGAGAAATACATCTTCATCTTTATTGTTTCCTTTCCTGCCAGGGGCACTTTCTCTGCATTTCATTGCTATGTAACTTTAATTTTCAGAATATTTACAGTTAACTTTGGAAGAGTAACCAGGCATATTGAGCTCTGGTTTTATTTTTTTTGCATGGGGAAGGTGAAAGTTGATTGAGATTTGAGGAGGGGATGAGAGATTTTGTTTGGATTTCTTCCTCTGTCCTCCTACACGGTACTAAATGAATGGAGAAAATCACAAGTTGAAAATGCCAGTCTGTGATTAAGGCTGTCAAACCCCAAATCAAGAAAAGTAGCAAGAGAATTAATGTCAGCACTCAGGCAAAATGGAGCACTGCTTCCTTATGCATTCCATTTTCTGGGAACTACCCAGCTGCCATTCTGTATGTGGAAAAAGATGATGGAAAAGCCAGAGGTGTTCTGTATCCTGAAAACATGGCAAGGTGGGGGAAATGGCCAGATTAATCTTTGGGGAAAAGGAGGGGTGATGAGCTGGTCCAAATCATTTTTCAGCTCAAAATAAAGCAGAAATGAGACTCTCAAGTCAGTTGTGCTCAGTTGAGGAAAGGTTCTCGTGAATTATCCTACAATGGAAATCCAAAAGGACAAATTTCTGGCTGTTTATAACTCTGAGTGCCTCTGCTCTGCTTCTGCCAGAGGTCCTGGGCCACATTAGCAGGAGCCTGTCAGGAAGCTGCCCTGCTTAGACTTGCTGAGATAATGAAGCAAAAAAATTCCAGAAGAAAACTGCCTCTGTGCTGGTGGCAGGCAGAAAGATTTCTGACCTTCTCGGGCTTGTTTTCATTTTATTTACCTCTTAATTAGCTGGAAGCCCTGTAAAACTGAAGAAAAATGAAAATAATATTTTCTTTTAAGGCTTTTAGCTTGTGCTGAAGATGGATAATGCAGTGGGTTTGTTTTCTAATGCTCCTCTTGGCACTTAGCCCATCTGTGCCCTTGAACAAAGTGTTTATTCCCTGTGTCCACTCCTGTAAAGAAAGGAATTGTTGAATTCGGTAGATTAAAGCTTTTAACAGCCACATGAAGGAGGATAAATTCTGGAGGAAGTACAGGGCACTGCCCCCTGTTATTGTTATGGATGCCCAGAGCACCAGCTTGTTCCCAAACCAGGGCAGTCAGCATCTCGTTACCAACCTCAGCTGGGAAGGGCTGGAATTAAACTCTTCAGAGAGGCATTTAGCCCCAGCTGTGGAACTGAGGCAGTGTTAGTTCCAGCACAAAGCCTTGCCACTGAGGGCATTTCACTTGCATCTCTTTATTCCCAGCTTTGGATTAAAAAGCTTTTCCTTCCTGCCTTCCCCTCCTGTCGCTGCCGCTCCCGGGGAGAGGGAGATGTGATTTCAGAGATGGCTGCATCATTCCCTGCCCTTTGCAACTTAACCACAAAAAATCATTTTACTGGGAATGTTGGAAGCGTTTTTCCATCTGCCAAATGCTGCTTCTGGTTATGAGGCACTGCCTGGGGGAGGCTGATAAATGAATTTCTCTCATTTCCTGGGCTTTGGTTACGGAATTGCCACACATGGAACTTGTAGTGGAAATCTGTAACTTGAAATTGCCACAGCTCTGGAGAATTACTTGGTTTGCTTCAGTTTTTTTGAACAGTCCTGCTTCTAACCCAAACCTAACCTATCACTTTGGAGGAAGAGGGCTTATTGCAAATTGGGAAGCCAAAATGAACCCTTGCAGCTGTGGTACAGTGTTGAATCAGTACTGCCCTGTATATTAGATTGCTGTAACCATAACTGCAGGTGTGTGCAGGGATTTTAAGTAAGAAATGATTTTGTATGACTTTCCCAGGAGTATTTAGCTTGAAGAAATGGCATCAGCTGTAAAGTAGTGGTTGGCACATTTCCCCTGGCATTTTGGGGACCAGTTGTGTCCAGTGGAAGGTGTCCCTGCCCATGGCAGGGAGTTGGAATGAAGTGAGCTTTAAGGTCTCTTCCAACCCTGCCCTTTTTTGCTTTAAAAACCAACCAGCAATGCCCAGGCTGCCCAAGGCCATTCCTAGCTGTTTGTGTTTGGGGTTTCACTCACAGGCTTAGCTTCTGCTCTGGAACAAGAAGTTCCTTGTCGTATTCCCCCATTCTGGAGGAGACACCCCAGGCCACCTCCTGGCCAAGGACCCATGAAGTGTCACCCTGTAGTGCTGAGCACTAATCCAGGCTTCACCAATGCAGTCTGTCCTCAAACCTTACACAAAGTAAATTAAAGGTGAGGATTCTGATGTCCATTTGATTTTTCCAGGCAGGTGTGGCTGTAGGACTGAACCTTGTTGCAGAAAATGGTGTGGATTTCTGTGGAAGCCCGTGGTCTGTACATGAAACTTCAGGGCTGTTAGAGGGAAGACAGAAGAGGGAAAGACATTAAACTTGCATAAGTTGTTCCAGCTAAAAGGGCAGATCCTCAGAAGTTTCTCCAAACCCATCTGTTCCTTGCCCTGCCCCAGTGCAGTGCCCTGTGGTGTTCTGGGGTGTTTCACCAGGCTGCTGGAGGGGAGCTGCTCAGGGAGTTGTTTATGATTAAAACCACAGTCCTCGCTGTTCCTTTGATCTCTTTTCCAAGTGGAAATGACAATAATTCCCTTCCCTCTGCTATTTTGTTTGAAGTGTGTTGGCTCTGTGGCACAGCCCCTCTGACCTGAGTGCAGTTGGCAGTGTCTGCACCAGGCTGCTCCTGGCAAAGGCCACACAAATAACCAGGGGTTTTGGTGAGTTTCTGAAATGCTAAATGTTCCCAGAATAGCAACTGAGATACATTATTCTTCCCCACCCTCCTCCAAAAATATCTACCTGTGGAATTATTTGGGAATTTGTATTGCACAGATGTTTTGTATTTTTGCCAAAATTAACTTTCTGCTTTGGAGTTTGTTTTCCTCTGTGGACAGAGGGATGGTCATGAGCACTTCAGGCAGTGTGAGCAGTCACTGCCACCAACAGATGTAACTCCTGTCACCCTCCCAACACAACAATGTTTGTTCTCCTTCTTTTCTCATGCCAGGAAAATGAGCCTTTATGCTGCCTGTGCTGGGGATTGCTCAGAGACCTATTCCAGTGGAGGAATAAGCTCAGCACAAAAAGCTGCTTTTATTTTTTGGCTGGATGAGCTCCCAGGTTGGGTTCACCCTGCAATTCCCTGGACTGGAGTTGGTGGGAAGGGAGCAGGCTGTGCTCGAGCTGAGCTGTGCAGTCTGGAGTGTCTGGCATGGCATCTTAGCAAAGTTACTGGATCTGCTTGCAGAATTCCTCCTGCAGTGGGCTGGGCACAGCCTGTGGCAAAGTGCACAAAGCATTTTTAGGTTCTTAATCAGATATTTTCTAGAGAGATGCTTTCTCCATCTTCATCCACTGGTTTCCAAATGTTTTGCCAATGTAAGATTGTTTCAGGGACATGGAGCTGCAAAATTCCCTCTCTTCCCTTCCAGTGCCAAGCAAGTAATCAGAAGGTTTTATATAATGTGTTTAAGGCATCAATTAGGCAAGTGCACACCCAAGCCTATGTGTCCCCAAAACTGCTGAGAGTGGAAGAGGAGGGGTTTTTTTTTAATCCTTTGGGATCTAAACAAGGATCACTGGGGTTTTTTGAGGAGTCTGATCCACTTGGTTATCAGAACCAGAGATGCCCATGCATCTGTAGTGTGCAATTTTCACATGGGCATGGGAGGCACATGGAATCATGGAATATCTTAAGTGGGAAGGACCCCCAGGGATCACTCAGTCCAACTCCTGGCCTTGCACAGGACACCCCACACTCCCACCCTGTGTCTGGGAGCATTGTCCAAAGGCTGCTGGAGCTCTGGCAGGGTCAGTGCTCAGTGGCCACCTGCCTGGCACAGTTTGGTGGCTTCGTGGTCCCTGTTGCTCCACACTTTTGGGACACTGTGCTCCTCTACCTGCACTGGTGTTTTCATGGGTTGTGTTGTACAGCTGATGGAATCTTCTGTGCCTTGCTCCACATATAAAACCAGAGCAGTTGCCAAAAATCTGCCTTCAGGAATAGCTGCAGTCAGACCCAGCACTCACCTCGTTTTGAAAAGATGCCTTCATTGCTCCCTCCTGCTAATCTCAGCTCACTTAACTTTTTCATCATCTCCTGTTCTCTAAATCATCTCAGCCTTGGTGAATAAACACTAAATTTTACCCCATTTATTATGCAGATGATCCTGTCATTATTGCTTGATCACCCTCAGTTCTGCATAAATTAGTTCCTTTGTGTAGAGTTTAAATATATTGGTTCATTTTATTTCCTAGGAAGCAAGGACAGAATCCATTGCCAGACCTTTGGAGATAAATGAGGCTGAGAAGGTGATGAAAATTGCCATTAACAGTGTTCTGGTAAGCAAAATGTTGTTTATTTGATTGTAAAATTATAATTTCTCTGCTGCAAGAAGAAATTAGCTCTTTTTATCAACAGCTTGGGGTAAAGAATGCTAAAGGCATCACCTGCAGCTGCAGTTGATGCATCCAAGAGCTGCACTTTGCCCCTCTCTTGGGAGACAACACATTATAGTAATTTTCCCTGCCTCTGTTAGGAGCTTCTAACAGAGATCCCAAAAGCTCTACAGGAGGGATAAAATTTGCCCAAATCAGCACAGAAATCTACACCTCCCTGCCTTGTCTGAGCCCTGTGGACTCTGCAGAGTCAGGGCTGCAAGGAGTGACCTGGGTAACTGAAGAAGTGCAGGTGCCTCTGGAGCTGGGAAGCTGGGCTCTGGAGCAGGACAGCTGAGCTGCCCAAGGGGTGAGGAGAGCTGGCACTGGCACTGAGAGTCCTGCCAGGGCACCCCTGTGCTCCTTGGGCTGAAGAACTTTCTGTCTGTCCTGCCCTTGCTCCAGTGCTTGGCTTCCTGAATTCCTGAACCTTCAGCTGCACTGTGTGAGGAGGGAGGTTAATTAACTGTTAGTGGTTGCTCTCAGTTACTTAACTGCAAACTGTATCCAGTCCAAGTGTGTAATTACAAGGAGAGGAGTTCCAGGTTCAAGCAGCCAGTGGATAATCAATAGATATTCCAGGCAATCTTCCCTTGTGCTCTGCTCCTGCTCACAGCCTGTGTGAACACTGAATGTTGTTAATGGGCTTTTCTTATTCTGGCTGTGGGACTGATGAACTGACAGCTGCCTGGCAGAGAGGGATTGGCTTCTGGCAGATCATGGCACACACTCAGCTAATTAATCCTGGCCCAGTTCATGGAGCTGAGCAGCACCAGCACTTCCTGCTGGAATTCCAGCAGTGAAATCCTCCCTTTCCCTTTCTCCCTCAAAAGACACTCGTGGTTTCGTGAGCCTGAGCACACTGGATGTTCTCAGCTCATCTGAATCAACTGGAATATTCCCACTTCCCCTCCTGGTTCCTGTAGCACGTGTTGAAATGAGTTCAAGATCCTTCCCAGATTTTGGAAAAAAATTGATAAAGCAAAACTTAGAAAAAAATTAAGATATTCAGATATAGGAAGTTCTTTATAAAACTGACTTGTATCTTGAAGAGAAAAGAGAAATGATGGAAGCTTAAAATGCCCTAAAACAGTACCAAGAAACAAATGCATTTCTCATCTGCTTTTATTCAGAGAGAATCATGGAATCATTAAGGTTGGAAATTAACTTAATGATTCCATTAAGATACAATCCAAAAAGACCTTAATGATGCCAAAAGATTGGCTTCTTCCTATCTTCTACTGCTTTTTCAGTGAGAAGGAAGACCAAAGTTACAGCTGTGGGATTTTTTCCTTCATTACAAATGTCAGGAAAAAAATAATGTAGTTTACATTTGTAAATGTCCAGTTACTTCATTATGCTGGGCACAAAGAACTTCTGAATTTCCATTGCCTACTTGAGTAAACACAGGTGAGATTATCCAGAACAATGTTCAGCATCTGGAAGATAAATGTAATTATTCCAGTGCCAGCCATGGTTCACCATCCTTCTCTTTCAGGAAGAAGTCCAAAAGACTAAAGACATGTTGAGTAATGTGGCCTTGGATGAAGCCAATTTGGAAGCCAAGATTGAAAAACGAAAATCAGAACTGGAAAGGAGCCAGAAGAGGCTGCAGGCTCTCCAAAGTGTTCGGTAAAGATCAGGAACTGATGATCTACTGCAGGAGGAGTGTGAACATGCAGGATGGAACTGCTGCAAACAGGCCCTGTGTTCCCAGAGGCTTCTGGTGTTAACCACCAATTAAAAATATTCATTCTGCAGCCCTTGTTAGGATCAGATCCTCTGGGCAGCGGTACAGTCTGCCAGAAAATTTGTAGAATCATTGAATCCCAGACTGGTTTGGATGGGAAAGGAGCTTAAAATTCATCCCATTCCACCCCAGCGTGGGCAGGGACACTTTCCACTGTCCCAGGCTGCTCCAAGCCCCATCCAGCCTGGCCTTGGACACTGCCAGGGATCCAGGGGCAGCCACAGCTTCTCTGGGCACCCTGTGCCAGGGCCTTCCCTTCCTCACAGGGAACAATTTCTTATTAATATCCACTCTAAATCTCTCCTCTTTCAGTTTGAACCCATGGCTCCTTGTCCTGTCACTGCAGTCTCCAATGATGAGTCCCACTCCTTCCTTGTAAGCCCCTTCAGACACTGGAGGTATCACAGTGTTCAGTTCACAGTTTGGGTTGATTTCTGGCCCTTAGTTAACCTGCAGGTTTATACAGTCTGCAGTCTGACCTAATATTAAAAAAAGGGGAAATATTAGAAAAATGAGTGGTGGAAGGAGTGACCTGGATTCACACCCACATTTTGATCAGTCCCGCTCTGGAGGAAGTGGATTGGGTGGGTGTGAAGCACTGAGCAGCAGCAGCAGTGGGTTTTGGGGTGCATCAGTCAGCTCTGGAGCAATGACATCATCATTTCTTCATCCAGCTAATTAAACCTGTAATGACTCAGCACACTTTTGCAGCAAGTAAATTCCCAGCAAAGTGGATGATTTCCAGCCATGCTGCACACTACCTTTGTGCAGTTATGGAACAGCAGGATAATTAATTTAACATTGCCTTCCAAGGGGGCCCAAATGCTGCCTTTGTGCCTGTGTGGAAAGAAAAGGGAGTTGTACACAAAAACCTTCTCTGTGCTTTATGTAATTTCCAGGATTGTTTAGTGAGGGGCTTTGTCTTGAGCTGTTGTTCTCTGAAGCGGCATGAAACCTTAAAAACAAGAGGTTTTTGAGGCTGGTTTAGCAGACATGGAAAGGAAGCTGCAAAACCAAAATTTCCCTTCAGAATTCTCTATATACAGAGCAATATTTATAGACTCCTAGAATCACAAAATGGCTTGGGTTGGAAGGGACCTTGAAGCTCCTCTCATTCCAAGTCCCTGCCATGGGACACCTTCCACTATCCCAGGTTGTTCCAAGCCCCATCCAACCTGGCCTTGGACACTTCCAGAGATGGGGCAGTCACAGCTTCTCTGGGCAGATTTCACTGAGTTCTTGGTGCTTGCTCTCCCCAGCCCTGCTTTCATGGATGAGTACGAGAAGATTGAGGAGCAGCTGCAGAAGCAGTACAGTACTTACCTGGAAAAATTCCGAAATCTGACCTACATGGAGCAGCTCCTGGAGGATCATCGACGGACAGAGCAGGAGATGTTTGAGGTGAGGCAGTTTGGAAATGCTCAGCAGGACTCTACAGCCTGCAGATCTTGGCCTTACAAAAGAAAATGTTTTAATCCCCTTTCCCAAAGGAGTGATTGAGTGACTGGCAGGTGAGGGACAGTCCAGTGGCTGTGGCTGCTCCTGGCCAAGCACGACAGCACAGCTGCATTTTCTGAGTTAGTGAAGTTAAACCAGTGTAGTGATGCCTCTTGGCAGTCTCTGACTCGTTTTCTGTTGCTGGGTTTTGTTCATGAAGAATGTTTTCAGAATTTCTGATCTTCCTTTTGCTACATACAGTGTATGTGCTTACTTCTATTGTCCGCCAACAGCTGATGTTTAAGGGTTTCTCAGCACAGGGCTCTTCAGTCTCCTCAAAGTGTCAACGGAAACAGCCAAGAACATCAGTGAGGAGATCAGATGTGCTGGGATCTTCCCCCCCATAGACTTCAGTTTTGTTTGGCAGAATTCTGCCTTCTCTTGACTTGCTGAGTTGCATCAGTTCAGTGTGATTCTTCTCATGGATAATCTGCATTTGTATCCTGTTTTCTTCAGACTTTTCTCTGGGAGTTCACTGGACTGCAGTGCTTCCAGCCAGCCTTTCCTCCAGCTTCCAGCAGCTTCTTGTTTTATTGTCATCCTTCTCACAGTCAGCACCCACTCTGCTGTTCTTCATTGCAAACATGTTTGAGTGAACCATCTCCCCTGAGATCTTGGTGCTGCTGGGTGTGCTGCACCTGGAGTTCCAGACTCAGCATCCACGGGGTTGGGAAAGAGCTCTGAGACCATCGAGTCCAACCTGGGACCCATCCTCACCGTGTCACCCAGAGCAGAGCCCTGAATGCCACATTCAGGCTTTTCTTGAACACCTCCAGAAATGGGGACTCTACCACTCCCTGGGCAGCCCCTTCCAGTGTTTAACATCCCTTTCCATGAGGAAATTCCAACCTGGACCTCCCCTGGCCCAGCCTGAGGCCGTTTCCCCTTGTCCTGTCCCTGTTCCCTGGGAGCAGAGCCCGACCCCCCCGGCTGCCCCCTCCTGTCAGGGAGTTGGGCAGAGCCAGAAGGTCCCTCCTGAGCCTCCTTTTCTCCAGGCTGAGCCCCTTTCCCAGCTCCCTGAGGAGTTCTCCAGACCCTTCTCCTGGTGCTCCAGCTCCTTCCCCAGTTCCCTTCCCTGGACCTGCTCCAGCCCCTCAATGTCCCTCCTGTTGTGAGGGACCCACAACTGGACACCACACTTGAGCTGTGGCCTCATCAGTGCAGCCAATTAACCCATTGTTAATCAATGCTTCCTCTTTCCACCACCACCTCTTGGACACAGGGAAAGCCATACTGTTGAGAAGTCTCAAATATTTTGCTGCATTATTTGCTTGAGGGATAAAATATCTTTTCAGAGCTCATGTGGGCATTTGGCAACTTGTTCATTACTGTGAAGCAGTTTCCCATCAAGCCCCCTTTCCACAAGCACTGTGGAAGTTATTTTACCTTATATCTGAAGTCAGTTCTAGCTCTCTGTTCCAGTTCTTCACCATATCCTTGCAACCCTTCCCCCCTGAAAAAGTCCTCAGTTAAATCATAATCTTGAAGCAAATCCTAAAATCTGATTTATCCCTTCTGTTCAAATGCCTCTGAGACTTCACAGCCAAAGGAGAAATGCTTTGAACTGAGTTACCTGCAACTGTTTGTGAATTCATGTGCAGAGCTTTGTTAATGAGTTGGTGTTCAGCTCTTCGGGGGATTTTTGTTAAAAGATAATAAGACAAAAAAAAAAGCCTTTGTCATTCACAGCTGTGCTGTGCTCAGAATATGGAGAGCACACTTTATTTTCCTTTTTTCCTCCTTCTTTCTGTGAGACTTCTGGGACTCTACCCATATGGTTTGGCTTGCAGTTTCCTAGGATAAGCAGGGAACAATGCTTCAGCCTAGTGCAGAATTAAGAGTATAAAAGCTGGTGACAAAAAGATGTGGTTTTGCTCTGCACATTTCTATCAGTTGTACCTAAAAATACTTAGAACATATAAAGGATGAGAGTCTGACCACCTCTTTGTGGGCAGGAATACAGTGACTCAGGCAGCCATGAGTGCTTTGCTGCAGAAGCTGTTGCTTTGGTAGAAGAAGAGGGGTGTGTGTCTCTCTTCCAGCCAAACATTCAGGAGTGCTGGAGTCCAAACTGTGATTTAAAGTCATTATGAGATGTCAGTCCTCAAAATCAAACTCCAGGACTTGGGGACTGAAAGAGGGTGAAGAATTTCATCTGGAGAAGGGAGGGCTCTGGGGAGACTTTAGAGCAGCCTCCAGTGCCTAAGGGGGCTCCAGGGGAGCTGGAGAGGGACTGGGGACAAGGGATGGAGGGACAGGACACAGGGAATGGCTTCCCACTGCCAGAGGGCAGGGAGAGATGAGATATTGGGAAGGAATTCTTGGAGCAGTCTGGGATAGTAGAAGGTGTCTCTGCCCATGGCAGGGGGTTGGAACGGGCTGAGCTTCAAGTTCCCTTCCAACCCAAACCATTCCATGATTCTAATCTGGGTCCCAGCTACACCAAGAGACCTGCTGGTGCACTTCTATTTCCAAACCAGTGCGGGGATGCACTTTTTAATCCATTTTGGGTTAATCTCTGGCCACCCTGGAACACAAGGATGTGTCTCTCACATCTTTCAGTCTTGATCTTCCTTTCAGGTGATGCTTCCACACTTCGGCTGCTTTATGGTGAAGCAACACTGTGGGTTATTACATACTTAAAAAAAAAAGAGAACCATTTGCTCCAAAACAATGTTTTGCATGTTGTCCTACAGTTTATAATCTTGTGTCATTTTCAGCATCAACAGAGGAAAAAAATAACAAGGATAATTACATTTAATCCATTTTAAAACACACTCTCTCCAGCTGTCAGAAACACTGAAAATTATGTTGATTTTTCCCCCCAACTCTGATTTGTCTTTTGTTCCACCAAACAAATCTTAATTAACTTCTGCAGTAGCAGCATGAGGCAATTCTTTTATCATTGCTGTGTATTTGCTAAAGAGCTTGCCAGCAAAAAGCATCAGCAGTGTAATGAGATTAATCCAGCACTCCCTGTGCTGTTCTGAGTGCTGATTCCTGGGCCCCTTTCCTTGACTCAGCCCATGTTTTGAGGAGTTTTTGTTCTGGTTGAGAGCCTGTTGCTGAATAATGAGCCTGATCTGTGCTGCAGCTGGACTCAGAGTGGCTGGGTATCCACAGCCACCAGGGCCAGAGTGCAGTTTCTAATCAGCAAAGTGATTTAAAGATTTTAATTAAGTGACACTGAGCAGTTGAGGCACTGCAGCCCCTCCAGAGCTGGTGGTTGTGTCAATCTTCAAGGTTTTTCCATGCTGTGGGTGCCCAGCCCCATGTGGCTCCTGGTGTTGTCCTGAGCCTCCTGATCCTTTGCCTGTCACATGGAGCAGTGCCTGGAGTGTGATCAGTGATCAGTGGCAGTCTCCTGCCAGGCACTGGGCTGAGAAATCTGTGTTTAAAGCATTGAAAGGCTCATGGTGAGTCTGAACCCAACAGTTCATTGCTGATGAAGCAGCTCCTGCTGAGCACCTGCCCATCTGATGTGGGAGCCCTTTGAAATATATGAAAAATACAAAATGATTTGTCCATTATCACCTGGAGAAGGCAGAAATCCGCACAACTCGTCTGCAGAGTGAGTGTCTCACCCTTACTGACAAACTGTCCTGCACTGCTTGCTCGTGGATCTGAGGAATTTCAACAAGGGCCTTTTGTCTTTGCAGTTTCCTTCACCTTCTTTACTTTCAGCCACCTCTTTTATTCTCCTTCTGTTCCTTTGTGCTGTTCATGGAATTAATCCATCTTCCTGCAGTTCTGTGCCAAGGCAGGGATTTATGAGCCATGTCTCCTCAAAGATTTGGTCTTATTTTTCTACTTTGTAAAAAGATTCAGCACATTTAATTCATCTTTACCCTGTTTTCTAAGAAGGAATAGTTTGGGATGTTTAGACACAGGAGCTGTTAGAACTTTGGCTGTTCTGAAAAAACTAATTTTCAGGGGTTTTTCAGATTTGGGGGTTGAAATTCTCTCTGGATTATAAATGAATGCCTCTCTTTTAAAGGACAATACAGACTAATACAGTTCAAAAAGGTGGTTTTGGAATTAGCTTATGTAATGCCACAATAACTTGGCAATATCCTTCAGCATTTGCCTTTTCCCTGGAGAGAATGTGCTTATTCTTTTTTGTGCTTCTCAGAGGACACCCCAGAAGTACTTTCCTCTTCAGCTGCTTTCTCCTAAGGTATTTCCAGACTGTTTTTATGCTATTAGTGTGTGATCTCAGCTGAGGAGTGTCATGAAGTGGTGGATGCAGGGATGAGGATGTTGTGAGTCATTATCTTTGGTTTGGGATTGCTTAAACTGCTTTTCTTTCCATCATTATGTGGTTTCCAAGGGCATGTAGTGATAGAACAAGGGGAATGACTTTAAACTGAAGGAGGAGAGGTTTAGATGGAATATTGAGAAGAAATTCTTCCCTATGAGGATGGGGAGGCCCTGGCACAGGGTGCCCAGAGAAGCTGTGGCTGCCCCTGGGTCCCTGGCAGTGTCCAAGGCCAGGCTGGATGGGGCTTGGAGCAGCCTGGGACAGTGGAAGGTGTCCCTGCCCATGGCAGGGGTGGAATTGGATGAGCTTTAAGCTCCCTTCCAACCCACACCATTCCATGATTGATTCTATGGACTATCAGTAAACAGTCCTTCATGATTAATCATGGAACTCCAAATAGATTGGGTTGTGACTGACATTTGTTGCATCCTCCCCAAATAAAATCCCCTCTTTGTTAAACTCTTTTTTTATCAGAACTTCTGAACATGCACATAACAGCACGTAGGGATATCTGAGTTCTGCTGCACTCTGAGGTACCCCTTGGTTCTGCTGCTTCTGGCACTGAACTGTCCCTCCAAAGTACTAAATTCAACATTCCCACTGTGACAGCTGTTTGCTGCAGAAGCCAGCACAAGGTTAACAGGAAAAGCAGTTGGTTACAGTCTTTAATCTTCTAACTAATGTGCATTTGAGTTATGGCTGCTTTAAACATTTTATAGGTGCCAGGAGAGCACTCCTGGTCTGGCATTGCTGAATTTGTGGAATATCAGATGTAAAAGTAAGCACAGGCTGCTGAATTGTTGATTGCTTCTATTTTGGCCTTTAGTCCAATGTACAAGGGTGACAGTGTTGGTGCACTGAGACACAGAAGTCAGTGGGGAAATGTGGAAAAAATGAGAGCAGGGGGAAGGGAATGCACAGGGAGGTAGTAGGGGCAGTGGAGCGTAGGAGAAAAGGACAAAAGAAATTATTGGCTGAGAAATGATGATCACAGGAAGCTGGAGATAGAAGGTGGGAGGGCGTGTGGAGAGTGCATTAGGGAAGATGGAAATGTTCTGTGTGCATTCCTTCCCCTGAAATAAAATTCTGCAGTCCCCTGCCAGTACCATGGCAACTGCCCTGAGGCAGGACATGCCTGCCTGCTCCTGGGGCTCTGTTGATACTGTCTCCCATTAAAGCTGTAGGAGAACTTTTTGGGAAATGAAAACAGTTGAGATCAGTTCAATTGATCTCAGTCAGATCAACTCAGTGCTCAAAGATCCGTGTTTTCATAGGGATTTTCTGGATATCTGATGTGCCAGGTGGGTGACAAACTTGCCTTAGAATCCCAAATTTGGGGTCATTTGTCTCACAGCTTCAAGTTCTTCATGTCTGACAGACTCCAGAGCTCATTTTATCACAGAGCTAGAGATCAAACAAGAAATTGTTGAATCCCAAACCACTTACAGGCTCTTCTGTGCAATGGAAAGATTCCTTTTCTGCCTCCAGCAGCCCATGGAGGGGTAAGGAGGTTCCTTGTGCCTCAGGGCTTGGTGCTGTGGTTGGATATGAACCCCCTGTAAAGGTTGCTCAGTCTGGTTCTTTCTTGCTGCTGTTATAGATCTGTGCTAATTCTTTTATGAATTAATTACTCTGCACTCGGGGAAGGAACACAGAGAGGATCTGCTGAGTTTTGCAGCCAGGGTGAGTTTCTGTGTCCTGACAGCCGTTGTTTCTGTGGAGTGTGAGACGTAATGGCTCTCATTGACAGCATGGCTTGGAAATCCATGGGTGACTGTCACAAAGAGAAATCAGAGCTCTCTGATCTCTAATAAATTCAGTTCTTAACTCATCTCACTGAATTTCTTGTGCAGTGACTCCAGTGGGGAAGCATTGCATGAGAACAGTCTCTAGTGCATTCTGAATGTAAAAAACCTTGTGGGTTTTACATCTTCTCTTTATTCAGCTTCATTTGGGAAGAAGATGAATAAGTGTATGGTTCATATTATGGTCTTCCTGCCTTCCCTGCATTATCCTTTTGAATATTCACAAAGACTTTGGAGGTCTGATTTACGTAATGGAAATCACTTGAAATCCACTCAGAACAGGAAACAATCAGATCACTTGAAACAACGCTGATCAAGAAGATCAATTTCTATTTTTCCCCAGAGATCAACATTTAAATCATTGAGAAGCATTTGAACAGGTGATTGTTTGAAAGAAAAAGCTGAAATAACTCTTAATTTGGGATTGCTGTTTGGTGCTTTGCACCAAATGACATAAGTAGGTAGTGTTAAAATGATGTATGGGAAATTGAAGAGGTTTATGCTCTGCTGCAGGTACTTGGTGGGGAAAAGGTGCTGTGAGAGTGGCATTTTGATTTGCATAAACATGCATAATCTCATCAGCTGCAAAACAGTAAGGTCTGAGTCTTTAAATAGGAAAATAGTTGTCAGTTTTCTGGCTGTTTGAAAGCAATTCCTAGTTGAGTTCTGTGACATGGAAAAGTGGAACACTGTGCACGTGTGAAAGGTGGCCCTGTGGATGAATGTCCTGGCAGAAGCCTTGGCATGGGCTGGCAGGGGGAGTCACTGCTCTGTGCAGTCCCTGCCTTTTCCTCCCAGAACTCCAGGATGCTCTCAGGACCCTTTGGAGAGGATTCTGATGCTGGGTAACCCTTGGGCTTCACTCTGCTTTTCAGCAGCTTTGCAGCAGGGTAGAATATCAGGACCAAGGAAAGGTAAGAAGTCCCAGGACAAAGTGCACACCTTCCTGCCTCAGGGCTGGGTTCACATTTATTTTGCTGGAAATCCAGTTCCATTCCTGTTTGCACTTTCCTTGAGCGTGATGTAGTTCCAAAATCAATGGAAGCCTCCATTGTAGGTCATTACATTGTGAGACCCTCCTGGTTTTTTTTAATTTGCTGACCTGGAGAGCTGTGAGTCTGAGTCTTCTACTCAGGGTTTGTTCCATCTGTGAGAGGACTGAGGAGGAACCTGCCCTGGTCAGAGCCTGGCCTGGTAAGCAGGGTCTGACTCCCCTTGGCAGTGCCACATTCCCTGGAAATACCTGCTGGTGGCCACCTTCTACTGGGAAACTTCAGAGAGTGCATTCTGCATCTCAGTTCCTGCTCAGCTATGAGGGTGTTCAAACCAACAGCTCCAGTTTCTTAATCCACAGATTAAACGGGAGTGCAGCTCTCCTGTGTCCCTGCTGTTGTGTGGAGAAGAACAGAGCTATGGAAACCAGAGAAGCAGGATGTGTAAGGTGAAACCTGTGGTTGTGTCCATTGCTGGTTGCCCAGAAATTGTTTACCTGCTCTTTTGTGTTAAAGAATCAGAGCTGATGTATGAACAGTCCTGAAGCAGTGCCTGTCATCCCCTTGCTAAAGAGCTTTGTCTGCATCATTACTCATCTGCACTTCCTCCTGCTCCAACCCACCACAAGGAGATGTTTGAAAACAGTTTTATTCCAGTCATCTAAGGAGTAGGTAGAGCATTGTCCTGGGGAGCAGGAGGTAGGAGTGCAAATGTTTTCAAGCTGGAGAAATGTTAAAAAACAGGTCTGTGATTCCTGTGCTTGGGCTCTGACAAGAGTTAGAGAGAGGCTTGATAGTGCTGCCACTTAATTTGGGTGGGAGATGAGGATTTAACTGAAGTGTGCTCAGCCCCCCGTTGAAGAGGCTCTTGCTGTGAGAAATGGGGGCTGGATTGAGCTAATTGATCTCAAGACAGAAGGCAGCAGAGTCCATTATCAGTTCCTGGAACCCTCAAGTTCACCAAGAACCTCTGCCCTTTAACATAGTAAACACTCTTCTTGAAAAGAGTGAATAGTCCTGACCCCCCTTGGAACACTTGAGGCTTTGTGACACAGGCACAGGATAATTCAGGTGTTGGAGTCTGGCAGGGATGAGGCAGTGACTGCTCTGAGGTGGTGAACAAGACACTGCTGTCACTCCTGACTTCCAACTGGTGTTAATTTGGATGATGATTTCTTCAGGCACTGCAGACTGACCCCAGGTTTTCATTGCAGAATTGTACATTAATTCAAATCAATTACACATCCAAACAGTATCACTTGTAAGCTCGCTACAGTAAAGATGTAATCCATGAAGGATTCAGTGAGCTGTTATTGAGTGATTAGAATTCATCCCTTCCACAAAAGCAAATAGGGAAAATGGAGAGTTCTCATTATGGGGAATTTGCATTGTGTCTAATGCTGAATCCAGAACACGTCTGATCCACAGGATAAAGTCCATCCTCTGTCATGTTGTTTTAGGTAGGAATGGATTTGTCTGTGCTATTGCTGCGTCGAAGCTTCTTATATCAAAAGATTTTGGCTGGAAAATTCTGTGCAGAAAATGTTAGTCTGGATCTCTTTTTTAACTTCTTTCCTTAGTTCTGTTTAGATTTCTCTCAGTGCTGGCAGATGATTTAAAGGTCTGTGCCCTGCACTGGTCTCCTGCAGCCTCTGAGAGCCACAAAAATCCTCAGCAGACAGCTCGGTGCTCTGTTCCCTTGGATGTTCTGCTCCCTTGGCTCTGACCTGTGGTTCCTGCGTGTGTCAGGAGTATTTCTTACATCACCGAATGGCTTGGGTTGGGAGGAACTTTAAAGCTCCTCCGGGGCCGTGGGCAGGGACACCTCCCACCAGCCCAGGGTGCTCCAAGCCTCATCCAACCTGGCCTTGAAACCAGCACAGCACTGCAGAGAAGAAGTTGAGGGGGAAGGTTTTGAGCTGGGCTTTGTTGTCTTTTGGGGTTTTTTAAATAGAAAACCATTCAGCTAAATCATTTTAAAGCTGCTTTCGTGGTCACTGATTGACAGATTCATTCTGTTCCAAGCAAGGTGTCAGCTGGGGCATCAGACTTTATCCAGTCCAGTCCTCAAAGCCTCCAAGGACAGAGACTGTGCAGCCTCTTTGGGCCAGCTGAGCACTGTTTGATCATTCCAGTAGAACACATGTAATGTGCCCAGCCAAAAGTGCAGTAACCTGTGCAGAAAGGTTTTATATTGCATCAAAAGTCACTCCAGAGTCGTGCCAGGGGGAAAATTACTCATTTACTGTGTGAGGATACGAGGGGGGAGCTTAGAGAGAGGCAAAGAGAGTTCAGAGCCAGGAGCAGGGCACGCAGGTCAGGCAACACATCCCACAGGGTGAGAACAAACAATTGCCAAGCTGCCATTCCTCAGCCTGAATAATCTGCTCCTTCTGTTGAGTTCCCAGAGGGAAGGTGTTGATGTGTGGGTGAGACCTCCCTGCTCAGTCTGTTCGTTCCAGAGGAGCTGCCCTGCCTCAGGTGTCAGGATCTGCCTCAGCCTCAGGGTGTGGAGTGTGCTGCTCCAACTCCAGTTCATCCGTGGGTATTGCAGTGCCAGGGCTGGATGAAGTCAGGACTTGCCAAGTGATTATGGAAGCTTTAGGAAGAAGTGTGTGGGAAGTGTTAAACCAGTCTGGTTTAAAAAGGGTTGCTGTGGGTTGGTTTTGAATGCACTTCACTGTCTGTGCAGCCTGAGCTGGTGTCATGGAGGGCTGCACTGGTGTATCCTCAGCCCAAAACTCCATCTTTTCCTGTCTCAGCCTTCTGCTACTCGTGTGACCCCCTGCAAAGGCTCTGTTGGACACCTTTCCCATAAATCCCTGATGGAACTTTTCCTTTCCCCCAAAAAAAGTCATCCTAACTGGCAGTAGGACAAAGGGAAATGCTCTCAAGTTGTGCCAGGGGAGGTTCAGGTTGGATATCAGGGAAAATCTCTTCACAGAAAGGCGTTGGGACACATGTGGTGGGGTCACCATCCTTGGAAGCATTCAGAAAACAAGTGGATGTGGCACCTGGGGACATGGTTAAGTTGACAAGGTTGGACTTGATCTCAGAAGTCTTTTCCAACCCTGGTGATTCTGTGATTCTATGAAAACCTGTGCTAGGTTTTTTTGCTCTGATAGCTTTCCTTGATGAAACATTTCCCTCACATTAGAAAGCATTTGTGCTTTTCCCCTAATTTGCTTGATAGCATGAAAGACTCTCTGTTAATTAACACGTTCGTCCTTGAAAAAAGAAACCTTCCAAGGAATTTCTGAGGTGTTTTTGTGACTTTTCTTGATGAAAATGCCCTTCAGTAGTGATCTAACAGGTCTAATTGATTATTTTGATAAATGTCAGCACTGGAGCTGGTGTGCTGGAATTTATTAGGGGACACCATATTTCTGTAATCCCTGTGGGATCACAGCTGTGCACGCTCTGATTCCTCCTGTTTTGTTTCCTACTTGTATTCAGGCACATGAGATGGGATCCCACTTGTTTTGCCTTCAAAAGGAATATTCCAGAGCCTGTTTCTTGTCAGGCTCATCCTCATCATCATCACCATCGCCATCATTCCCTGCCAGACCTCGTTCAAAGCCCTGCTCATGGCTGAACAAGCCTGATGTCAAAGGTTCCTCTGCCCCACTGTTCCAGGTGGATTTTGCCTCTCTCCCACCATCCTTGAACAGAGTAAAAAAGGAACAAACCCTGCAGCTTTGCAGTCAGGTCTAGTCAAACATAACTACAGCCATGTTCCCATTCAGAACATGGATTTTGGGTGAGGTATTTAACAGTAGTTCAGCATCCAGGAAACATCATCTCTGCTCTTAAAGAACAGCTCCAGGTGGGTTGGTACTTCGTGTTTCCATGACCTTTAGTCCTTTTCCCCTTGTCCTTGGCAGATTTCATGTCACTGAGAGTTGTCACATTCTCGTCAGGCACCTCATGCTTTCTCCTCATCTTTTATCTCCCTCCTGCTGAATGAGTGGCCACTCTCTTATCAAAACCAGCTGCCTCAGTGTAGCAGGAGCTGATCTCAGGTGCTTTGTTCTGTGACAAAGGAGGGAGCAGCTGCCCAGATGAACTCAAGGTGAGCTGAGCCCTTCAATCCAGCAGCAAATTGGTTTCTTTCAAGGGTACTCTACAGCAGTGGGAGCACTGCAAAACACTTCAGAAAAAAACCAGAAGGAAACATTGTTTTCCCTTGCTAAGGTGCAAACATTTGACTTAGAGAGATTGCTGGGATTGAGAGAGTGTCTGAGAACAAAAGGAATAGTTTAGGCAAAAATTGAAATGCTTGATCTAAATGCAAAAAGTCAGTGAGCTCCAGTTGTTGTCCTGTGCTTTTGTATTTATTCCCTTGCTTTTTCACCCACTTCTTTCCTTTTCCTTTCTACTTAGTGGTAATTGTGTCTGCCAGCTGGCTGCAGGGCACAAATTCTTTGTATTCAAAATCCTGTTGGTGTTTTTGAAAAGAAACTTAGAGGTTAGCTTAAAAAAAAAAAAAAAAAAAAAAAAAAAAAATTTAAAGGCTGAGCTGTTTTAAATGATCAAATACTGCATCATTTTTATTCTTGCTGGTTTTGAGCTGTCAGACTTGCTGCTTTGCAATCTGCAGGGGCAGAGTTGTGTTCAATCTCATAATTTCTCATGAATTCCAGCTTGATGTTATGGTTTAAACCCAAACTCAGGAACGTCAGGTGCATCAAAAAAGGCCTGGGATAGAGGACTGGCAGTCAGGTCAGTCATGGCTTATCCACATCCTGGATCACTGGCCCTAAGGCAAGCACTGAGTCAGTGGCAGAGCAGCTTGTCTGAGTCTGCTGCTGGGAGATGTTCTCCACGGCCTCTGCTTAAAAACAAAATAACCCCAACCACCCCTCCCATCCCAGAGCCTGCACACTGGCACTCACCATTACTGGTTTACTTGTGCAGAGAGCAGAAGCTCAGATCATATTAAAACATTCTGACATATTTTATTGCAAAGAATTTCATAGCTATTAGGCAGAAAATCATCTGTTTTGCCAGTTAAAGAAGACTGAGATGCAGAATATCTGTATTGTCTCATTCAAACTCCAACCTACAAAAACCACACATTTATCCTGAGTGGATTGAGTGTGCTGGACAGGTGACATTTCTGTAACCACAGAAAACAGGCATGAAAAAAGCTCAGTTGATTTTAAACATAAGTGAAACTTGTTCGATTTAGAAACCTTTGTTTGTCACCAGAAGGGCTCTGCATTTCCTGCTGCTCTTGGCTGTGAGGGCTCTGTGTGTCACCAGCCAAGGCACTGCCTGCAGAGCTGGGACATCACTGGTGGCTGAGGACACCTGAGCCCTTGTGCTGAGAGCCAGGGACGGGTCACTGGCAATGAAAAGTCATCCTGAGCTGCTGTGAGGAAAATTTTGCACCCTGGGGACACTCAGCCAGTGGAACAGCTTGCCCAGACAGGTTGATCTCCCTTGGAGATCTCTAGGACCCAACAAGCTCCAGCCCTGAGCTCTGTGATCTGATCCCATTGCTGGTGCTGCTTGGAGCAGGAGGATGGGCTGGGACTCTGGAAGGTCCCTTGGAGCCAGGGTTATTCAGGGGGTCTCAGTGTCAGCAGCAAAGCCCTGCCTTGCTGCCCATTTCCCTCAGCTGTTTGCAGAAATTACCCCTTTGGGCAGACTGACACCCAGGAGAGGCTGCATAATATATGAGGCAGAGGAAGAGGATTTCCATCTGTCTGCCCCTAAAGCAGGATTTACCAGTGATCCCTGGTACCTGAGGAGGAGAATTTCCATCTCTCTGCCCCTGAAGCAGGATGTTCAGCCCCAGTGATCCCTGGTACCCTGAAAGGCCTGGGAGTCCCTCTGAGGGTACAGGTTTGGATTTTGTTTTAATTGGTACTTAAATTGTGTTGGTTTGACACTGTGATTCCCCAGTGGGAGCTGCCTCTTCATTTGAGTAAAATTCACCTGGAAAGGATGACCAGAGAGTGTTTGGCTGCTGCATCTGCTGCTCTTTGTTTGCTGGAGAGACTGAACAAAGGGTCTTAAAAACTGGCTCCTTCCCATCCAGCATTCCAAGGCACTCAGGCTGTGCTCTGTGGGAGCTGCACGAGCACGGGGCACAGTTCTGTTTTCAGGGAGCTGTCACCTTGCCACGCTGCCAGGAAATTGTGTCACTTGTGCAGCCCCTGCTGCCTGGTACAACACGGTGTGTGCAGAGAGCACCTGCAGTGTTCCAGTCCAGCACCCCCAGCTCCTGTGCCCTGTCACAGCTCCTGTGCCCTGCATCACACACAGGTGCCCAGCCTCAAACAGAAAAACATCTCTGCTTTGCTGAGCTGCCATAAATCACATCTGCTGAGATGGTGTGATGTGGGGGAATTGGTGTCAGCATGGAGGGTGGAAGCTGCTCAGGCCAGAAAATGCAGCTTTGATGATTGCAGGCGTTCAAAACCTTTAAAAAATGGAGTGATAAATTCTGTTTACTTTCTAGATTTTTGATCTGCCATCCCTTCTGCCCTCTCTTTGAAGATGTCACTTGTTAAGGACAGTAACCAGCAGTTCAGTGGTGCTCTTCTGGTTCTGACTGGTTTGGAGCTGCCCTTTTAAAACATTTTCTGTTGCTGCAGTTTTTTTGAGCTTGTGCAGGATGGTGGCAGTGATGGAGCCATGGGCTGCTGCTGGAGGGGAGGATGCACAGGCTCAGCAGGTCCCTTGGGCTGACACTGACATTTGCCCAAGTTATTCAGAAACTTAAACCAGCAGAAAACCAACATTCTTCCTGCCAGTTAAGTGTCTGGGCTGGCTTGCAATGAGATCAGCTGAGCTGCTGGCAGCAGCACAGGTAAAAGCCTGGAGGAAAGGGGGAGAAGTGGCTCATCTGTACGGGTAAACATTCTTTTCGCCTTCACTTCTCTTGTAGTTTAAGTTCACAAACCCCATCTTCTTAGCCCTGCTGTCTTCCCCCCAGGTGCAGCACCCCATCCTCCAGTCAGGACCTTGGGCAGGCACTTGCTGAGCTGCAGTGGAGAATTTCCCTGGCTTAATTCTGTTTCAATGGATTAGTTTGCAGCAGGTTCCTTTTGTGTCACTGCACAAGTGCTTTTCTCAGAGCTGGAGAGTGGGAGAAGGGAGGGAAGCAGGGCAGGGGAGCTGCTTATTTGTCTAAATTGGAATTGCCAGCTTCAGCTGGCGTGGTTGTGCCTGGAATTACAGTGCCAGGCAATGATTGTGTCAGTGCTGATCATTTCACTGCTCTGTGAACATTCTGAACGTGCTTCCTGGGCTTATGAATTTGTCCCCATGACATTTGGGAAGTGTCCTTTTCTTTTTATCCTCTTGTTTCCTTTCTTTGCCATATGCACTGTGTGGGCTGCAGCAGCCAGTGGGGTTGGGGTTCAGGTGAGGGATTGACCCCTCAGGTGTCCATTTGTCCCAGGGACAGAGCAGTGGAAAAGGGGCTGATATAAATCACTGACCATATTTAAACCTTAGGACTGGCCGGGAGGAAGAGGTAAAGGAAAAAAAGATAGCAATGGTGAGGCTCAGTGAGGAAATACTTGGACTCAGTGATGCAGAGGGAGGCCTTGGTGGCCTTGGAATGACCAAAGGAAACACTCTTAGCCAGAGACCTCTGAAAATTTTGCCTCAGGTCCACACACATTTCAGTTTTCATCATCTTTGAAGAGGCTTTGCTGGCACTGAGGAGGTGGAGAATGTTAATCATGAAAAAGGAATTCATAAGGAAGAGCAGTTTCCTCCACAGAGTATTTCAAATGTTCTGAATCTACATGAAATGAGTTTAAAAACATGCTTGTGTCTTTTCCTCCCATGTTTTTGCAGGAATTAGCTTCTCCCTGCAGAATACACCCATCAGTTTGGAGATTTCAGGAGTTCTGTTGATGCAAGATGCTGCTGGAGGGTGTCATTCCACAGGATTTGGCATCCTGACCTTTCTGCTTTATCCCCCTGGACACTCCCACACCTGCTTCAGTTTTGCAGGGTTATTCCTTTGGTCCCAGGGATCCACTAGCAATATTCCTGGTATCCGTGGAGCCCCTGTTTCTGTTAGCACTGAGAGTTTGTAGAGCAGGCAGTTTGTGTGGTTGTCCAAAGCAGATTTTTGGATCAGGATTTATTCCCTTGAGAGAGGCGCTGAGCTGGGTTTCTCACCAGCTACAGGTGACACATCACTTCCACCTGCAAACATCTTCCCTGCAAGCTTTTCCAGCATGAATTTCAATTTCCAGGACAGATATTGATGCCAAGTTGTGTTGGATCATTCCAGTCTGTCCCCAGGCCTCTATTTCCAGCAACTTCCTCACGTGCTGGGTGGGCCTTGGAGGTTCCTTTCTCAGCTTCCATACTTATGGAAACATTTCCCCATCAAAGAGTAAAGAGCTTGTGCTCCATTCCACTTTCAGGTGCTCTTCTTCCTTCCTTCCCTGTGTCCCATGGATATTCCAGCCGAGCCCACGTTTCCTTCCCACGAGTGCACTGCCAGTGTGGAGGTCTGATCACATCAGAGCAACTGGTGCTGTTAATTATCATCATGTTTTGTGTAGAAAAATCAAAGCCTCAGAAAAATCTTATTTCACTCCACAGTTAATTATCTTTCCTTTGCCTGACAGGAATTGAAGAGACTAAAATTAGCAAAATTTGTGGCTCAGTCTTCTATCAGCTGTTGCCACCTGTTCATATTGTGGGTTCTGTCTGTGCCTGATTCTGTGCATTCATACCTTACCTACTCTGTCATGTTTAGTTTGCTATTCACCACTAGCATTACCCAAATTTAAGCTAAATATCATTAAAAATGGACTAGAAAGGTCCCATTCTGTGATTTTTTGTTGTCATTGACCTTCATTTGATTGGTTCTCCTTTGCACCAGAGTACTGCAGTGTGGTATGATAAATACATGTCAGTTCCGTTCCGGCTTATTGATGGGGTTGTTTGCTCCAGTTTTGTTTGCACACTTGGAAAGGTGTGGATTCTCTCTGGTCTGGATGTGTCTTAGGAAGTACACTCATTTCACAAACCAGTTCTGGTGTTTAGTGGGCCCTTGGCTGAAAACAAGTACCAAAGGCTGCTTTTCATGACAGCAGCAGTCATGTCCTGTGGGGTGAGGACAGATAAACTCATTTTCCATGGGATAAGTGGTGTTTCGCCAGTGGGAATGTCAGGCTGATTTTCAGTGCACTGCTTCACCTGGACTTTATATCCTGACCCTCACAGTCAAAGCAAGCAGGAGCTCCATGTTTCAAATCAGACCTGTTTTTCCATAAAACGTTTTTAATGCTGACATTTCCTAGTCCCTTTCTACCTGTGGCAGCTTTCCCAAGGCAGTTCTTTTCTCCTCTTGCAGGAAGCAGCCAGCATGTTACGACTTATTCAGAGCAGGCTGAAGGAGGAGGAGCAGCACCTGCTAAAGGCTGGAAGTAAGTGGGATTCCTTCACCTCTTGTAGCAGCAGAGGAGTTGCAAAGTGCTGGCTACTCCACGTGTAAATATCCACTTCCAAGGGGATGTGGGTGATGACACTGAGCAGGCAGGGTTGGGAAAAGGGGGATCATGACAACTTTAAAAGGACAGCAGTGAAATGTTCTGTGAAATGTTTCTCTGGGAAGGTTCCTCTGCCTTGCCAGCTTTACCTGCAGAGTTGAGGAATGACCCCAGTCACCACGGAATGCTGGGCAATCCCAGGGAGCAGATTTAGGCTTCATTTGACTGCTGCCACCTCTCCCTGGGCTGGCTGGGGACACAGACTTGTCCCAGCACTGTGGGATTGCTGGTTTGAGAGCAGGCTTGGACAGAGGATTCCTCTCAGCCAAATGTTTCATGGAGGTGAGCAGTCCTGCTGGTTTGTGCCTGGTATCACACACATACTGAGTATCCTTTCTGTCCCCAGTTTCTGTCCCCAATATCTGTCTCAGCACTTGCCCGCCACCGTGCGTGGCACAGGGTTTGGTTCTGTGTTCAGAATGATTCTTTATGACATAGATCAGAATTTCCCAGATGAAAACTCACACCTTAAAATCCTCTGTAATGTCATCAGTCTTCTCAATAGGATCCACATTTGCCTCCCTGCATTTGTTTGATTTTAGTGTAGCTGCAAAATGCGAATGCAATTAAAAAATTGGGGATTTTTTTCTATTTTTTCCTAAACTTCTTAATTAATTAGGATCAAAAGGGAATTAACGACCTCTTGAGAGTCTGTAGAAATATCACAAACCAGATATTGCTCTTTTTGAGCCAAACATCAGTCAGAACTTCATCATGAACTACCCCTGTGAATTTAATATTGCAGTCTGTGCATTTTTATTTGGTACTGGGAGAAACTAGAAGCAAAGTTGATTCTCAGGATCAGAGGGAGAGTTCATGAAAGCTGAAATTGAGTAAAGACATAAAAGTTGCACTTCACAGTTTGTTTGGTGTCCGAAGTTTTCAGAGCAAACTCATGAGAGAGGAAATTCACTGATTTCTGCCCATCTTTGAGCTCATATCAATGAGGTAAAAAGTGAAGAAGTTTTAGCTGAAATACAGGATTTGTAATATAAATTACAAGTATGGGGAATTATTTCAAGGATTTATTTGAGTGAGAAAGTCCAAGTCCTGCTCTCTGACAGTTTTTGGGGTAAGAAAGTTCAAGAGGAGGTGGATATCAGCCATCAGTAACTGGCAGTGTGAGGTATAACATGAAAATTTGCTGCCCTGCTTTGTCCTTGTCTGTGGATTTTCACTTGGAAGACTGTTCTGTCATTTTGCATCTCTGGAATAAAAGGAACTTTGCCTTTTAGTGACTGATTTAGCTGCCACCTAAGAATGTGATTATTACTTTTAATGACCTCAAATATTACCATAATACATCTCAATTCCAGTACCTAATTGTCATAATTAGTATTTATTCCAGTGAGAAGAGCACCAGGATCCTGTTTGCCAGAGCTGCCTCATTTTTTGACTGTCCCATCACCTTGGCAAATCCAGTCATCTCTGTCAGCTGCACCCTGCCTTTGTCTGTGCAGTCTGCAGAGGTGGAACTGAGACAGGAAATTTGGGTCTCCAGGGCTGTTTTCCAGTCAGGAGCAGAGAGGTTAATTAATGGAATGTTATAAAGCCCCCCAAGACCACACAGTCTGCTCACACTTAACAACCTGGGCTCTCCTCCTCTCCTTATTAATTAAATGCTGCCCTTTAAACAATTCACACCCAAGAGATTTGCTCTGGTGAGAGAATGCAGAAGTTGGTGTCTTCCATGGCTCAGTGTGTTTACAGAGCAGTTGTGTTAATCCCAGGATCCTGGGAAATAGGAAAAATACAGCTTTGGCACAAGAGGAAACAAGGAAAGAGCAGCAGAACGGGCTCAGCAGCACTGAGCAGCTTTGCCTGCCCACCCTCCCCCAGGGTTCACAGTGCAATTCAGAAACAGGGATCTCCTGAGGGATGGAGTTTCTGCTGGAGAGGATTCCCAAGGGAACTACAGCTGGATCTGGCAGTGATTTTGTCAAGTCCTGTGAGCACGGTGAGGAAATGGTGTGAGCTGCTGCAGGCATGAGCACTTCGACCTTTCAGCTGTGTTGGGGTTTTCTTTCTTTTTTCCACACATGCCCTGTGATGAGCCAGTGACAGGGAAGAGTAAAGAAGGACTTCAGCATCAGAAACATCCTTCTGAAGTAGGTTTTTGGAGGGAAAAGTATTTCATAGAATCCCTGACTGCTTTGGGTGGGAAGGGAGCTTAAAGCTCATCCCATTCCACCCCTGCCATGGGCAGGGACCCCTTCCACTGTCCCAGGCTGCTCCAAGCCCCAATGTCCAGCCTGGCCTTGGACACTGCCAGGGATCCAGGGGCAGCCACAGCTTCTCTGGGCACCCTGTGCCAGGGCCTCCCCGCCCTCCCAGGGAACAATTCCTTCCCAGTTTATTGTCTAAATTGACCTTCCTTCAGTTTAAAACCATCACTCCGTGTCCTGTCACCACTTCATTATTCCACTTACATTTTTGAGTAATGCCCCTCACACAAACCAAGGTGATTTTATCCAAAATTTGATTCCATCTTCAGTTTGTTTGGGTTTGTTTGGAAACTTAGAACTGCATTGCCTGGGCCTTCAACCCAAGAGACACCAGGATGGTTGAAGTGGAGCCTGCTCTGGCTTGGTCTTGCTGGTGCAGCAGGTTGTGGAGATGAAGGGATGAGCTCTTCTCTGCTCAGTGGAGGGTGGGCAGGCTGGTCTGGTTCTCCCAGTATGCCAGGACTCCCTGGCTGACTCTGGAATGTTGGGGTGAGCTTCCCTGGAGCAGATTCATTGCTTCCCTCCTCAGGGGGGGCTCGGGGCAGTGCCCCGGCACAGAACAGGGCAGGTTCTCTCACTCTCTTTACACTTTGCCCCTGGAAGCTGCAAAACACTTAATGAGGCTTTTCCAGCAGCGTGGGCTGGCAGGTGGTGATAAATTTGTTGCCATTAATGATAAAAGTCAGCATCCTCTGAGCCCTGTGAGCACTGGTACCCTCATGGACCCGGAATTGATCAGCTCTCACATTGTCTGGATCCCCTGACCTTATCTCCTGCTAATTGCATAAGAAGGCTTCCAAATTAACACCTCATTTCTCTCTGCAGTAAAGTTGCAGGATTTTCAGTTGAGTTGCAGCTCTCAGTTGAGTTTCAGGCTGGGAAGCCTAAATCCTGTTTTTCACAAAGGAGAGCTTTGGGATGGAGGTTGAGTTGTGCAGGTCTGTGCTGAGAATGTAGAAAGTCCATGGATATGTTGTGGTACTCATATAAAACTGACAAAATTATTTCGTATAATTGATAAAGAATCTGGTTCCTTTTTCTTTTGCTACCACACATTGCAAATCAGTTTTTCTCTCTGACAGAGCAACTCCATGAACCACTGCACTAAGAAAAACCAAAAACCAACATTAAATTGTCTGAAAAACAGTTCTTAAACAACATAAAGATTTTGAACTCTAGCTGCAGATCAGGCTCTGAGTTTTATCTGCCTGATGAAAATACACACAATTAAGTATTTGCAGCAGTATAAAAATGTCTTTTGTGCTGAGCAGGGAGGAAATTGCTGTTATTTTTCTAATCTTTGCTTCTCAGAAGTTGCTCTTAGAGAAGCTGATCAGGCTGGGCTGTCCCACACCCGTGCTGCCCCTGTGCCACATCCAAGGCTGGTGCCAAGTAACAAATCCAACTGCCTGAAACTCAGGGCTTGGTTTCCTTGTTAATGGCAAAGTGACTCAAAAACATCATATTAACCATGCTTGGATGAAGGCTGCAGATAGAACTGTCACCAGGTGTGAGTACTGGATGCTCTGGTGCTGGATTGTGTGACGGGAGAGGCCAGGGGAGGTCATTGACCACAGCAGAAATTCAGTTTATTTCCTCAGGTTCATCCAAAATTGCAAAAAAACTTTGTTGAGCAAAAAGCTGTTATGTTTCTGGAGTACAATAGTTTTTGAGACTCACCAGCTTATTGCATTTACAGATCTTTCTTGTTCAGTTTTTCACACACTTTTCCCAATGCACTTTCTCACATTCTTCAGGAGTTTTTTATCCATTTAAAAGCAGACTGTACAGAATCACGGGATCCCAGACTGCTTTGGGTGGGAAGGGCTTAAAGCTCATCTCATCCCACCCCCTGCCATGGGCAGAGACACCTTCCATTGTCCCAGGCTGCTCCAAGCCCCAATGTCCAGCCTGGCCTTGGACAGTTCCAGGGATCCAGGGGCAGCCACAGCTTCTCTGGGCACCCTGTGCCAGGGCCTCCCCACCCTCCCAGGGAACAATTCCTTCCCAATATCCCATCCGTCCCTGCCCTCTGGCAGTGGGAAGCCATTCCCTGTGTCCTGTCACTCCAGGCCCTTGTCCAAAGTCTCGCTCCACCTTTCTTGTAGGAATATATATGAACTATATTTTTAAAAAAGTAAAGTATTTTGTTTTGAAAGTATAAAAAAGTAAACCCTTTGAATTTTTCCCAATATTTCCTATATTTCTTTTGGTCAATGCTGTGCCCAGGATTAATTTAAATATGCAGAAGTATTTGCTGTAAACCTGAATTTTTCGTTGACTCTGCCCCTTTCTGTTGTGCTGCTCCAGTCAGTCCACCCTGCACCCTCCTGCTTGGTCTGTAGAATGAATAAACATCCATTTTCCACAGCATTTGGAAATCTGCACTACTTGAATCTGGTTCAGCAAAAACCAGAGGATTGACTGATGCTCCTGGGTGCACCCTCTCTACTCCAGAACTGGTGCTTTAAAATCTGACAGCAGGCAAACAAAAAGCCCCATTGCAGCAGCTGTGGGGTTTGAGGGGTAACTCCTGGATGATTCCTGGATGCTGTTGCTGGTGCTCAGGCCATCCATCTTCCTGTAAGAGACAGCTGGACCTGCTCCACAGGAGCTTTGTGTTGTGCTCGTTGGGTAATTGCAAATTCATGGTCTAATTTAATAGTACTTTGATGGATTTTTGGCATGTAAGACTGTTAGAAATAGTTATGGTCACCAAACACGACCTCTTTATCAAATGGGCCCAAAAGTAACTTAACTGCTTACTCCTGCTAAGAGTCCAAATCCCGGTTTAAGTGGAGCTTGTCATCCTGAGTTAATTTTAATTATTTCAAATGGCCGAGACCTTTTGCTTCCCCAGGCAGTGGTTAATCATCCTTCCTGATAAATTGGGAGTTTGGATTCTGTGGACAGGCCAGGCTGGATGGGCTTGGAGCAGCCTGGGATAGGGGAGGTGTCCCTGCCCATGGGATGAGTTTAAAGTCCCCTGCAACCCAAATGATTCCATGATTCTGTGATCTTAAAATGACCAAGCAAGGTAAGTAAGTGCACTTAGAGCTGCCTCTGCAACCTCCTTGTTGCTGTGTGTTGCTGTTACTGCCCAGTTTTTGGCTACACAGCTCTGAACATCCAAGTTTTCCACTGGAATTTGTAGGATTTACACACATCTGGACCTTGCTCAGTAGCCCTCAGTACCAGGTTGAATTTTTCTTCGAGATCAGATGACAGATCTCAGTTTTGTGCTAAGGACAAAGGATGTTCCATGCAGAAATTTTTATATCAAAGCGTTTCTTCCCCTTCAGATTGCAGAGCTGTGGGTTTAGGAGTGTCCAGGCTGATGCAGAGCCTGTTTTTCTGGGTTTGGTGTGACAGTAGGATGGGTTTGGCAGAGCTGAGGCTTTCAGTAGGCACTGAGCTTCACTCTCCTTCAGCACATTAAAAATCCCAATCCCACCCCCTTTGGCTTTTCCTGTTCCCTTGTTTCATGCTATTTATTAACTGGATTTCGTTTGGGATCAAGGGGCTGGCAGTTGCCCATTTGATTGTTCTCGTGCTGTTTTCTCACCAAAAGCAGCATCCTGCTGAATGCAGTCACTGCTGTGGAGCCAGTGCTGTGTTCCCAGGCAGTGATTTCATGAAGAAGTTGGACACACTAGTTCCAAAGCATATCAATAAACAATGGCCACGGTGCTCATTATCCTCACCACAGTAACTTCTTGCTTTGCAGCTGGATACCTTTACTTGAATATTGATGCAAACTACCAGATCTGTAATGAAATCACTGCTAAGTTATTAAATCATGCTGCTTTTCCTTCAAGCATTGCAGATTACCAGAAATTAAATCATTTCAATACAGTATTATCTGTCCAGGTATCAGCTCTGGCTTTTTTTCTGGGAGCAGTGGGAACAGGAACAAAAATCCCACCTTTGGAGATCAGTGGAACCAGGATGTATTTTTTGTGGCTGGACAGCTTTAAAGGAAGCTAATTTAGTTGACTGAAACCCATCTTTATGAAATAGATATGGTGAAATGAAAGACAAGTGGGGTTTAAAGTCCCAGTGTATTCTCCCTCAGGTAGGCTGATACTTGGAGTGTGTTTTCTGTGCAGTGGAGTCAATCACAGCAGTGGCGAGATGGGCCCAGCACAATTTCCAGACCTGTTCTGCTGATTACCTTTTCATAATAAAAACCCAAGAGCTGCTTAAAACCTCAGTCTGGAGCTTGTGGAAGCTGCCAGCTTGGCCTCAATTGGGGCACATGGAGTGCTGAATAATAATAAATAAGGCACTTGTGAGAATTCCAATAATCCTCATGTAAACCCATATAAATCTCATAAACCAGCTCCATTCAGTGGGTTCTGGACTCCATGTACAAGCACATGACAATTTGTGCTGCTGTGTTTGATTGTCTTCATTGCTTTATGCTGATCCTGAGAAAAATCTGGTTTTTTCATAAGGAGTGTTCCTTGTCTCCCCAAAACTGATTGTAGTTGGTTGTGCAGTGTTACACAAATGAGATTGTGGCTTCTTCCAGGGCAACAAGTCTTTCTGCATGTTGTTAAATGAAACTTTCTGAACTGTCACTTTTTATGAACACCAAGAATATTTTGGTGAGAACTGGGCACACTGGGTGTGCAGTGAGGGCTTTGCTGGTGGAACACTGGCTGGGACAGGTCACTCACAGCACTGGGCTGGTCTGATGTTTAATCCTGATAAAAAGCCTGTACTTAGCTTCTCTTTATCTTGTGCATTTGAATAATTTTTTAGCACTGTGCTCTGGTTCTGAGTCCTTGGGATTTTGGCTCAGCACAGTTCAGCTCAGCTGATAACTCAGATTGTACCTGGGCAGAGCTGGGCTTGATGCTAGCAGCCCTTGGGCTGGATTGGAGCAGTATATTTATTTTTGGGGAGTGAAAAGGTGCTCGATGTCTTTCCAAGAGGGAGGCAGGAGTTTTGATATTGCTGAATTTGCATTTGCAGCTGTCACTTCTCTGAGCCTCTGGCACGAGTTCCCTGCGGGGAGGCTCCGAGCTGGGGCTGTGCTCCAGAATTCCAGCGAGGCTGTGCAAGGAAAACCCAAACTCTTGCCATAGATCCACAACTGGATTTGTTTCAAAGTCACAACTCAGCAGGAAAAGTGCTGTACTGTGGTTATGGGGAAGGAATTGTTCCCTGTGAGGGTGGGGAGGCCCTGGCACAGGGTGCCCAGAGAAGCTGTGGCTGCCCCTGGATCCCTGGAAGTGCCCAAGACCAGGTTGGACAGGGCTTGGAGCAGCCTGGGACAGTGGAAGGTGTCGGGAGTGGGACTGGATGATCTTTAAAGTCCCTTCCAACCCAAACCATTCCATGACATGCTGAGAGTTCAACTGAATTTGTATTTTCATTTGGATTGAAAGGCAATCCAGGATTTTTAAAGGCACAGGGAAGAATTTCTTCCCAATATCCCACCCAGCCCTGCTCTCTGGCAGTGGGAAGCCTTTAGTCCCTGCTCAGCTGGCAGCTCGTGCTCAGGAGATCCCAGAGAGGAGCAGGAAGCACGAATGGGGATGGAATTGGAAAGGTTTGGCCAAGTGCTCAGTGGGCTCCCTGCAGCATCCTCAGCTCTTGGCAGTGGTGCTGCCTAACAGGAGCACAAGTGATGAAGCCTGAAAGGGAGAAATTACTGCTAAAAATAAAATAAATAACCAAGAATGAAGAAAAAAAAACTCCACAAAATAAGAATGAGGGCATTTTGGGAGCAGTAAGAGCCATCGCAGATGTGATAAATTCATTCTGTAATATACTGAGCACAAACCTGAATCCTTTCTGTAAGCTCCACATGGCTCTTCCCAAGGAGTTTCCCCATGCAAGGCTGAAAAAACACTCAGTTTCCTTAAATGCCAGGCAAGCAGAAGCAGCATCCAGGTCATACAGCAGTGAGTGATTCCCTCACTTGCCAAAGAAGAAAGTGCAAATAGAAATTATAGCAAACTCTGCTGGAACCTTGTAATCGTAGCAGGGTAGCAAATACTTCCCTTGCCATTGTTATTTTCTCATTAACTTAATATTGCAGTGAAAAAGAGGATGGGAAAATGTCTAATATTTGTATATTGTCCGATAATTAAATATTGCAAAGATGTGTCAGCTCATTACTAATCCTAATTAAAGTAATTCTTTCCATTTTCAGCTCAGACGTGTGTAATTAAATGTACCTGGGAAAGAATTGCCTATTTTCTCTAAAGAATCAGCAGCAAATGTTGCTGTGCTGGGTGCCCCCGTGGGGTCCTGTTGGGTTTGTCCTGGCACTGGACAGGGAGCTTTACTTTGGATGGGGAGAAGGCAACAAAGGCAGATGATGAAAATATTTGAAGTTCCTGCATTTTTGGAAGCTTCCCTGTCTCTCCAGCATCTTGGGTTTGGCTGTAGCTGCATTCCTTTGTCTGGGGATGTGGAACTGTGCTTGTCTAGGATTAAATGGAAGGCAGATAGTCCAAGGGGATGGGTTTTGACATTGCTGGGGTCAGGGTAAACCAGGAGATGTGTTTATTAACACACACTGCCCAAATGCTTTTCAGAGGGTTTTGTCTTTAAACGGAGGAGCACCTTGGGACTGTGCATTTGCTTCATACCCAGAGGGGATGTTTAAACAGCACCTTATGGTACAGTCTGGGATTGTCTCAGGGCTCTTGTGTGCAGTCAGTGCTGCTTTGGCACTCCCAGGCTGAAGGATTTCTCCATGGGATGTGGATATTGGCTGTTTTCCTGAGCTCTTGTGTAGAGCCAGTGCTCTCTGCAGCTGCATTTCCAATTCCTCTCAGCTTGAACAAAGGTGGAACTGCTGCTGCCTCCTGTGTCCAGCTGCTGTTCTGGCTGTGGCTTGGTTTGGGTGATGCTAACTGGTTTTGTTTTTACCAGGTAATGATGATTCTGACATAGAGATCCAGGAGGATGAAGGATCTGACAGCGAGGGGGATTTGCAGATCATGAGGCACCGCATCAGCACGGAGGCTCTCCTGCAAGGTATCCTAACCCTTCCTGAGCTGCCTGATCCACAGGGATATGCTGGAATTACCTGAGTAGCTGCAAATGTAAGAAGACCCTGTCACCTTTGAGGATACTGGCACTGCTCAGCTCTCAGGAGCTGTAGGAGGATAAAGCCCTGGGGAGAAAACAATGCTTCCAGGGGAGCAAATGAAGGATTATTCACTGGGAACAGTAATTACTGTGTGGGGAAAATCCTGCCTTGGTATTGCCTTACACATTCCTGAGGTGGTTTTATACAAAGCCTTAGGGAAGCAATACCATTGCTCGTTGCAAAGCATTTATTTCCCTTTAGCTGTTGGCTCCTGTTTTAGCTGAGTCTCTCAGAGGAAACCCTCACTGAGTCAGTGAAGCCTCCTGCACTGGCTGAGCACAGGGGGAGCACACCTGAGCTGCTGCTCTCAGGGAGGGATGGGAGCCTTCTGTCCTGCTTCCTGGGGAGTGGAACTGCAGCTCTGGCTGCTGATGCCACTGCTCACAGGCAGCTCAGAGGGGTGTGAGGGTCTGCGTTTCACTCAGGTGGGAAAAGAAGTGTTCTGCTTGGTCTGGAGTCGAGCAAAACAGAGCCAGGAAGTCAGGGGAGTTCTTGTTAGCAGTGAGGGATTCTGAACTGTCAGCACAGACCTCGGTGGGGTCTGGAGGAAGTGCCTGTATGGGGGATTTCATGTGCCACCACTCCTGCTGGAACCTGGTCCTTAGATAAACTGCAGATTTGTGGGGTTTTATTGGTGGAATTCTGCTTTCCCCTCTCTGACTGAATGCAGGGAAAGAAGCTGATGTTCTCACATCAGTGTAATTCAAGCATTTTCATCCTCCTTTCTTTTGCTTTTCTTGAAAATTGAAAATTCTTGTTAAGTGCTAGAAACACTGATGTTCATTCCCTAAGGAATATTTTACATTGCCATTTCTCAAGGAAAGGTTTGTACACAGGTTTTAGAGCTTTGGAAGTGACCCTGTAGCTGCCTGTGATGCTTTGTCTCAGAGAACACCATAACCTGAGTACCTGCTGCTCTTAATACCAATTTTAGAGTTTTACTCTAAAAGTTGTAGATTTTGCTGCAAGTAGAATTTTTTCTGGGAAGAGCTTTCTTATCATTAATTACCCTTAATGGAAACTCAGCATTAGTTCATCAGACTTTAAGACCTGAGATTAATGTCAGAAGCAGCAGTTTCTTTAGAAAACCAGAGCTGAATATTCTCTGCCTGTGTGCTGTTAAACACACCACAGAACTGCTGGTGTTCTTCAGCAATTTGCATTTAAAATACACTTAATGATCAAGGCAGCATAAAAGGAACATTATTTCTATTAATTACTGCTTTTTTCCTTGACTCAATTTAAGGTATTTCAGTCACTTTCCTTTGAAGCTCTGTGTGTTCTTACATGGTGATGCTGCTGAGCCACGTTTGCTCTCAGACTGAGGAGAAAGGGCCCGCTGTGCTCAGTGCCTGTGGCTGCTGTGGGGCACTTTTACATCTCTAATTCCCAGCTTATCACTGCTGGGAGATAAGGCTTCCCCCCTCTCCCTGTGGTGGGCAGATATTCCAGTGTGTTTTGCCATTATAGAGGCAAGATTCTCAGGGAGAGATAATCCCTCGTTTTAGGCCACTTGGTATAATTAAGAAAAATCAGCACACTCTCACCCTCAAGAGCCCTTTCATCAGCTCTGTCTAGATGCAGTGAAATTCAAACTAAATGCAGGTTTGATAATATTGCACCTGGTTTTATTCTTCCAGCCAATTAAACTTGAAGTTACAGGATTTAGTTTCCTATGGAGCAGCAAAGAGGAAGCAGGGGGAGGCTTGTGTGGTGCAGAGAGAAAATCGACCCCTTCCCCACAGGCAGAGAGGAACAGGCAGGAGCAGCTGAAGAAGGAAGCTGGAGTGGGCTCTGGAGCTTTGGCTTCAGTGCTGCTGGTCAGCAAGTGTGGTAAAACCAGTGTTAGGGAGGCAGGAGGGGCTCTGATGCAGGAGGGAGCAGGAGGTGAGAGCCCGTGGCTGTGCAGGTGCTGCCTGTGGTCCTGGGGAGCTACAGCTGCCTTATGGTCACAATATCACAGTGACAGGCAAGTCCCCTCCTTAAGGGGGGTTATTAAAATAAACCCATGTGTCACTGATCATTTGCTTTTGTAAATCAGAGCATACATTGATTTGTCAGAGCATCACAGACTGCTTGGGGTTGGAAGGGACCTTAAAGCTCATCCAGTCCCACCCCTGCCATGGCAGGGACACCTTCCACTGCCCCAGGCTGCCCCAAGCCCCAATGTCCAACCTGGCCTTGGACACTGCCAGGGATCCAGGGGCAGCCACAGCTTCTCTGGGCACCCTGTGCCAGGGCCTCCCCACCCTCACAGGGAACAATTCCTTCCCAATATCCCATCCATCCCTGCCCTCTGGCAGTGGGAAGCCATTCCCTGTGTCCTGTCCCTGCATCCCTTGTCCCCAGTCCCTCTCCAGCTCTCCTGGAGCCCCTTTAGGCCCTGGAAGGGGCTCTGAGCTCTCCCTGGAGCCTTCTCTTCTCCAGGTGAGCACCCCCAGCTCTCCCAGCCTGGCTCCAGAGCAGAGGGGCTCCAGCACTTGGGGCATCTCCGTGGCCTCCTCTGGACTCTCTCCAGCAGCTCCACGTCCTTCCTGTGCTGGGGATGCCAGAGCTGGAGGCAATACAGTCTCTACATTTTAATTTTAACATTGTCAATGTGAGTAAAATTTCACATCCACTTTTATTCTGTCTGGCAATAGATATTTGAAGCTGTGACAAATGCAGTGGACTTCCCTGAATTTGTGGTGGCACTTGCAGTAAGTTTCTTGTTTTGTCAGAGAGCCAAAGAAAAAGAAAATCTTTCAGCATTCAGAGCCTTAACTATTTACAGTGCAGAGAAACCTCTTGCCTGAAACAGGCCACAGATGAGTTGTTTGCAGCAGGATCATGTTCATGTGCAGGTGGGGTGGACTTTGGGGTTAAAGATGCAAAGCCTTGTCCTGGGAAGGCAGAAGCTGCTGCACTGGATCAGCCTCAGCACCCACCCAGCCTGGTCTCTCCCCAGCACTGGGTGAAAGAAAATGTCTGGGGAAGCACTTGTTCAGGTTCCCTACTGCTCTCACGCTGTTTCAACCCCGTCAGTTGTGGCTTCCACAGATTTAATCTAACCCTCAGTACATTTATTTTCTCCTAAGAACTTGCCCAGCCTCCCCTTGAACTAAATAGGTTTTTGTCATCCACACCATCACGAGTGGCAGATTTTGAAGTGATGTTGATTCCATGTGCAGATCCATCTTTTTAGTCACTTGGAGCAGAGTCCTGAAGTGCTGTGTGGCATCACAAGGATCTGTCCCCTTGCAGAGGTGCCAGGTGGGGACACGCAGACTGGGACGGTGCTGGTGACAAGGCAGTGCTGAGTGAAGCTGAAATAGTCCATCCTTGTGGAACTGAGCCTGTAAATCACCTGCTGTTCCACACTGCCAGGGTGTTCCAGCCCCTGGGAAGCATTTCTCCCAGTGCTGTAGCTCTTGTTTCCTTTTATACTGTGGGTGTTAAGGGGTGGTTTTGTCCTGACCACACCACAGAGACCATTTCACTGCTGAGACAGGAACAGCTTCAGCCCCTTTTGATCTTTACTGTAAGAAGACAGCTTTATAAAAACCTTTTTTTTTTCAGCAATCAGTCCAAAGTGAGAGAGCAGCTCTCTTGGAGCCTCTTTCCTTGGCAGAGCCAAGAGGATCAGAGTGTTAATGATGTGCTGGCACAGAGGGCACTTGCTGCTGAGTGCCTGTGGCACCCTGCACGCTGGGGAAAGGCTGCAGAGCCTGAGTTATCCCTCATTTTGTTCAGTCCTGTAGGAAATAGGGAAGTTTTGACATACAAATCTCAGTTGAACCTCCACAGTCCTGTTTCCAATCCCTTCATGCAGCAGACAGGCTGAAAGGCAGGGAACTCCTGCTCCCAGTGGGAATTGTCACTCTGCTTGTGGAATTTCTCTCTCCAGCTTGTGGCATGTTCAGGTTTCTGCAGTGGAATTTCTGGAACGTTTTCCTTCCCTCTTAACCTCTCCCAGGTGTGTAGAAACCACAGGTGTGCAATTGATTGGCAGGAGAGTGGAGGGATGCAGTTGGGAATAGGCAGCAGCTGCCTGCTCCTTGTTGGATGTCTTGTTCACACTGAGCTCCTGTAGCTGTCCCCTGCCTGATTTCTAAAACCACATGTTAAATAATTGGTCTGGTTTTCCCTTCCCTCTGGTTCCTCAAGGGAATTACATTTCTGAGTCCAAGATGAGATGTGTGCAAGTGCATTTGTCTTTACAAACACAAGATGGTATCAAATCTGCTGGATTTCTCAAAATGTTTCATTCTTCTCCGTTGTGGAAGTGAGTCTTGACAAGAAAAATGTGCTGAAGCCCTCTGCAGCTGTCTGGGCATCCCTCAGATGCTGTGTGATCCCATCCCTGATGCCTCTGCCTCATCCACAGGGATAACTGCGTCTTAGCAGCACACAGGATGTGCTTTCCTTCTTTGCCCTTTCCCCAGTCAGTCTGTTTAGAAACCCTTAATAAGCAGGGGTCAGGGTCTCCCCTCTGCTGCAGAGTGCCTGGGGCTTGTGGTTTTGAGAAAAAAAAAAACAAAAAACAGAAGAAAATGCCTTGTTTGGAGTCAGGCAACACTGAAGGAGGATTTGCCAGGGATGTTGAACGTGTACACTTCTGCCACAGACTCCAGAAACTGAGCATCCTCCTGGCATCCCAGCAGTGCCAGCATGGCCAGGCCTGAGTCCCAGAAACGCCAGGAATCTGCACTTCCCACACTCAGTGGGGCTTCCAGGTGCTCTTTGTGAGGCCAAATTACATTTGGGTGTCTGCACAGAACTGAGGTGGTGTCAGGTGGGCAGAGGTGAGTCAGATACAACAGCAGCTGTCACACAGGCTCTGCTGGGCACAGAATTCTTAACTTTCCAGTCCATCTGAGGCTTGGGAATATTGTTTGTAACCCCAGAGCCCCTCTGAATGTCCCTGCCTGATTTCTTGGCAGTTATCAAGAAGTACAGAGCAACAGAACAAAGTCTGCTCTTCCCTGGGCAGCTGCTCTCTGCCTGGTGGCTCTGAGGAGCCCTGGTGTTCGCAGGCATCTCCTGGCATGTGTTTGCCTGGATTCAAGGCCTGTGGAAGGGAGGAGATGAGTGGGTTTCACACATTCCCTGGGCAGAGGGACAAAGCTGAGGCACAAGGAATGGCTCTGGCATGGAGGGATTTGGCTGTTCAGGTTCTCCACCTTTGGCTAATGCATGAAATCAAGGGGAAAATCTCACAAGTCCACCTGCTCCCAGAGCACCCCGGAGGACTCCACTAAACTAATCCTGCTCTCTGTGAATTTCAAAAATAAATTCCTTTCTGGGGAACTTCCCCAAGGGCAGTTTTACTCTGACTGGGGCTTTGTACACTTGGGAAATGTGGGTCCTTGTGGCTGTGCTCCTGGAGGGAATAAACCTTCCTAGCAAACCAAATCAAGTCCTGATTCTAAACCTTATAAAAGCATTTTGGGGAGTCAGATAAGTTTCTTATTCCTTGCCTCCTCAGGTCAAACAGGAGGGAAAACTGGGAGGGAAAAAGTGTTTGAAACACAGGATCTGACTGTCAGTCCTGTGAGCAAAGTTACCTGGGGAGGGAGGAAGCTGCTACAGCTGCTCTTCCCATTTTCCTTTATTTATGGTGGATCTCTGCAGATTCCTGCCCCTCAGATAAGTCTCTCCAGACCTCAGTTCCCTGATGCAGCAGCTGCTGGACACTTTTACCAACCTGCTGTAGCTGGAGAAAGGTGGGCAGTCAGATGTGTTTGGGAAAGGGGGCTGCAGATGGAATACACAGAAATTGATTTTCTGGGAATTTTCTTTCTAAAACTGAAATGGGGCTTTCTCCCTCCATCTCAGCATCTGCTCCCAGCAGAGTTGTTGTTGGCAGGAGGTTTTGTGTCTGGAAGGGAGGTGCTCCCTGGAGGGAGGAGGCTTTGGGCCATCCCAATATCAGACCTAGAGAGGAAGGAGGAGAGGCTGTAGGTCTGAAATGGTGGGAACAGCTCCCTCACTTCCAAGCAGATTTCCTTTTCATGGAGGTGTAAGAAATAAACTGAAGTGTGCTCCCCCAGGCAGCAGCTGTGATGTGCTTAATGAATCCCAGGATTCTGGCTATGCCTGGAAAATGTGACTGGGACCAAGGCCTTGCACTAAGGGAGGGGATTGTCCCTCTCTGCTCTGCTCCGGTGCAGCCTCACCTCAGGTCTGGGGCAGTGTCAGTGCCACAATGTCACAAGGATCTAAAGCTGTTGGAGTGTCCAGAGGAGGGACATGGGCATGGGGAAGGGTCTGAGGAGCAGCTGAGGGCACTTGGATTGTTCAGCTGGAGAAGGAGACTGAGGGCAGAGCTCAGCGGGGGCTGCAGCTCCTCCCGAGGGGCAGCTCCGACCTCTGCTCCCTGTGACAGGGCCAGGACCCAGGGAACGGCTGGAGCTGGGCCAGGGCAGGCTCAGGCTGGAGATCAGGAAAGGTTCTTCCCCAGAGGGTGCTGGGCACTGCCCAGGCTCCCCAGGGAATGGTCCCGGCCCCGAGGCTGCCAGAGCTCCAGGAGTGCTTGAACAGCGCTGCCGGGGAGGCACAGGGTGGGAGTGTTGGGGGTCTGTGCAGGGACAGGGGCTGGGATGGATGATCCCTGTGGGTCCCTTCCCACTCAGGATATTCTGTCATTCTGTGATTAAGAACACAGTGCCCAAAGAGCAACAGTTCAGAAAGATCAGGCAGAAGGTTCATCCCATTTTTCTGTGTGTGCAAGGGAATGTGATGCAGAGGGAGGAGAGGTGTCTCCTGCGAGCTCATGCTGTGAGTTCACATTAAGCACAGGAAACTGACTGCAGATCTCCAGACTGGGAGCAAAATGTGTCAGCTTCCAATCCACCTGCCCCCCTCCCAGGCTGTCCAGACTCTCAGGCTGTCTGTCACTCCTCGCTGTGAGGCACAGGATTAACCTGTACCCACTGCTGGTGAGGAGCTGGAAATCATCCCAGCCCTGTGGCTCCGTGCTGGGCAGCTGCACTGCTTGGTCCAATGGGAAGCATCACACAGAGGGAAAATGGCAGCAGCTCACAGGCTCCAAATCAGGGATGCACGTTCCCTTCTGCTCCCTAAGGGCTCAGTGCCTGCAAACTGTGGCCATGCACAGGGAGAAGATTTGACTCCAGAGGTGCAGTGAATGACAGGCTGTTCATTAGCAGCATTTTCCCTAATTACTGCTCTGTACAGCCTGTCCCAGCTGGATTCACGTTATCTGTAAGGAAGCAGCACAGGCTCTCTCCCCTTGGAAGCTGTGTGAGCCCAGCTGAACTGAACCCAGGAAACCGAGTGACAACGTCACTGCTTGTGCCTGGCCCATGCAGGTGACTCCTCTGTGTCCTGCCTGCCCCAGCACACACAGAAACTCACCATGGCCTTCTGCCCTCCGTGCTGCCACACAGGGAAACCTGGGGGCTTATGGGCTGAAAGAGAAAATCCCATTCTGTGGGAATTCTGCTTCTCTTCTCCTGCAGCTTTGTGCTGAGGTGAAGTCCCAGCCCCTCTGCATGCTGGGGTCTCCCCTGGCAGTGTCCCAGGGTTTGCTGCAGGACTCACCCTGCTGATCCCACAGTGGCTCGTTCAGAGAGGTGCTCCTGGCTCAGACAATGTAGGGATCCAAGTCCAGGCAGCACCAGATCCTCGAGTTCCTCCAGGTGTGAGCAGTCACACGTCCATGGGATGTCTGCACTGTTCCCACTGATGGAAGAGCAGCATGCTGCACACTTTCTGTGAGCATTCTCTGAGCTCTTCTCATGGCATTTTGAAATGTCCTATTCCATCAGCTCTCCTTATCTGATATCTTGATTCTCTTTTATATTCAGAATCTCAGTTTTGTCTTTTAGGAACTCCCTGCAGCTTTCTCCTTTTGAGGTAGTAATTCCCAGTTTTACACTTTATCCTGAGCCTTTTACAGAGCAAAATTTAAGTTAAGCTCAAGAATCATTGGTAGGCTGGGCAAAAATGGGATTCTGTTGTCATCTAAGGATGTCAGTTGTAATCATCTCCAAATTTATATAATTTAGTGTAGCATAAATTAGAGCAAAAGTCTCCAAAGCCTGAAAACAGATCTATCCAGAAATCTTATCATTCCATCTCCACTTCCTGTGTTATCAGCAACTGCTGGATAGAGGCCACTGCTTTTTATATAAAGACATAAAATCCTTTTAATTATCTGCCTTGATGCAAGAAGGGGGTTTTGGTGAGCTGTGGATGAGTTAGGCAGCTTTTTCCTACCACTAACTCAGCTCCAACTGCGTGGGACAAAAGGGACCCGTCATCTTTTGTGCTTCGGGAAGTGGAAAAAAAGAGGTGTGCCAGGGTGTATTTTAAAGCTGCTTTGTTTTCATGCTAAAAACAGCACAGATTGGATTGTCTAGGTTGGAACAATCCATATTTGGAGTGGAGGAAGGTGGTGATGGCAGGAGATGAACAGATGGTGAGATGGGATGGACACAGCAGGGCTGGAAATAGGATCCAGTGAGTGTTGAGGGGGTTCTGTGGCTGCAGCAGCAGGGCTGAATCACCCAGGCAGCCACAGGCAGCTCTTCCCTGCTCACATTCCCCATTCCCAACACTTCCAGGCTCCCTCCCCAGCACAGGAGACCTGCTGACATCTTCCCATGGCCTCTGTGGCCAAAACCAGCCAAGCAGGCACAAGTGTGTTCTCCCCTCTCAGTGAGCTCCCTGCAGATCCCCACCTCCCGCTTCAGCCTTACTCACCAAACTCCCAACAGGAAATTCCTGAGGTTTGCCTGGGCACTGCCAGGGGTTCCTGTGAGATTCAGTCCCTCCTGGAATGTCAGAAAGGGTCTCAGCTCTCTACAGGACAAAGGGTTCACCACATGGAAAAACCAGGCTTTTGTTCCCTGTGTACCAAAGTGGAGGAAGGAATGTGTCAGTTCATGGACTTTTTTGGTTGGAAGGGACCTCTCAAGATCATCTAGAGCAACCTCTCTGCTCGAGCAGGTGGTTTGAGCTGCTTGTCCAGGACCACATGCAGTTTGGTTTTGAGTATCTCCATGGATGGAGACTCCACAACTTCTCTTGACAACCTTGTTCCAGCCTTTGAATGCCCTCACAGTGTTCTCTTGTGTTCAAATAGAATTTCCTGTTTCTTAATGTGGCCATTGCCTCCTGTCCTGTCAGAACCGTCATGCTGGAATAAGGTAGCTCTGGAAATAGCACCCTGACTGGAATTAGAATCCTAAAATCATTAATGTTGGAGAAAAACTCCAAGGTCATTGAGTCCAGTGGTAATTACTATTAGCCTTACCCCCTCCTGCCTTCTCCTGAGCAATGAGGCTTAACAAGGGGGGTGACTGCATGAATTGGGATCTCACCCTCTCACTGAGGGAAACACTGAGTTTTATCCATCCTCCTCCCTCCCTGTGACCATAAGCCAGGTTTGAAGGTGATTCTTAATGGTGACTCTCTTTGCTCCTGTGACCATTACCCAGGTTTGAAGGTGATTCTTAATGGTGACTCTCTTTGCTCCTGTGACCATTACCCAGGTTTGAGGGTGACTCTCTTTGCTCCTGCAGGCAGAGTTGGTGCACGGATCGTGGGATCAATGCAAGGTGGAGACACAGAGGAAGATGTGAGTAACCATCTTAGATGTCTGCAGAGCTTCTCTGACAGGGCTTTAGAATGCCAGCCCTCTCCTCAGCTGGAGGGACACCTTCTTACCTGCTGAATCCTCACACTCCAGGCCTGCTTTTTCCCTCCTTTCCAATGGCTGTGGCTCTCCTCGGCATAGATGTGTTATTTCCTTATTTTTCCTTTGTTTCTGGAGTCTGTGCTCCGTGTGCTCCATGTGCTTTCACCCCACTGTGCAGTGCAGAGCTGGTGGCACACAGGCTGCAGGAAAGCTGTTGTGGTGAGCTGTGGGGCAGGTTTCTGGGCAGAGGGAGCAGTGCAGTGCAGCAGGAATTAAATACATGGACCTAAATCCCCTTCATTGCTCTAAAAACCCACTCCTTGGAGCCCTGTCCGTGGCCTGTACTGGCAGCATCCATCCTCAGGCCTCTGGAGGATGAGACAGGGTGCTGTGCTGTAGGTGAAGATGTTGTCATTTCAGTCCCAGTGCTGCCTGATTGTCCTTGGCCACGTTAGTGACAGGTGGGGACAGGCACCCTCTGCAATTTCTGTTCCCTCAGACTTGCCTGCTGGCAGCTCTCTCCCTGCTGGCGCAGCCCCAGCACATCCAGGGGTGGAAAGCCAAGGCCTTCAGCCTGTGACTGCCCTCAGCTGCAGCCACTCCAGTCACCTCACGGCTCTGCCCTCTGACTTCAGCCTCTCAGAGCTCAGGGACCCTCTGTGTGTCCCAGATCAGGGAATGAAAGCAGTGAGGCTCCTTTGAACCCCTCACAGAACTCCTGGAGTTAGGAAGAGCCAGCGGTGTGTGCCCGGCCTCTGTCACTTGCTGGTGTGGTGGCACCACCAGTGATACCTGAGCTGTGCCTGCCTTTGCTGCCTTCTCCCCTGCTCCCAGCCTGGGTATTTTCTGTTTTCTTTTATGTTCTTGTACTTTTTTTCCTGCTCTGCCTCTCCTGCTCCTGCACTCTGGCTCTCCAAGGGGACCCCAGCCCCGGCACGGCCAGGCCGGCGCACGGCCACCGCCAAGGCACAGGTGGGTTCCTCTCCGGGGTCATCTTCTCCCACTTCACCTTGGTTCTGTGCTCTCACAGTAGCTGTCACCTGAGTGTTGAACACCCTGCCAGGTTTTTAATAGCCCAGCCCCAGCAGAAGTCAGGGAATTTGTGTTCCTCAGCCCCGTGGGGTGGGGAAGGAGGTTTGCAATCCGCTGGGAGTGCGGGGGGAAGCCAGCGCTGCCACCCCTCAGGTGGGGCTGGCAAAGAGGCCTTGCCATGACAGAGCTGAGCTGGTTCTGGACTCCTGTTTCCTTTCCTGCAGGAAGACTCGGGGGATAGTGAGATTGACCTGGATGAAGATGAAGATGAGGAGGAGGAGGAGGATGACCTGGAAGATGACAGCATGGAAATCTCCCCGGGCAAATCCAGCCTCCGAGCACGGAAGCCAGAGCCACTGGAGCAAAGTGATAATGACTTCTGACCCTTCAGTAGCAGGAGGCCTCTTGAAGCACAAACTTTGGAGAGGCCAGGAGCTAATTAATACCCTGCTGTCTGAAAAGTGTGTGCCAGTGTGAATTCAGGAGTTGGTAAATAATGTTCATTAAACCTGAAAATTAAACTTGGATTGCCAGGTTTGTGAATCTCAAAGCATGAGCAGTTTGTCCATAATGAGAATCACAGTAATGTGCACTTATTTCCATAATTGCACTAAACTGGCTCTCGTGCACTGCAGTGCCAGAACTCTCACTCCAGTGAGCATCGTGTGCCTGATTTCCCTGCATTTTATTATGTCCAAATAGATTTCTTTGGCTTAATAAAACTGGATGAAAAGCTGCTCTGGGAATGCATTTCAATTGGTTTTAAATCTGGCTTAAATCTATTTATCCTAAACATATCCTTTACTTAATCAAGGGCTTGTCTGCACAAAGAGCAGCCCCAGGTAGAGTGAAGGAGTGGAGTTAAAACTGGAGAAGAGAAGGCTCCAGGGAGAGCTCAGAGCCCCTTCCAGGGCCTAAAGGGGCTCCAGGAGAGCTGGAGAGGGACTGGGGACAAGGGATGCAGGGACAGGACACAGGGAATGGCTTCCCACTGCCAGAGGGCAGGGATGGATGGGATATTGGGAAGGAATTGTTCCCTGGGAGGGTGGGGAGGCCCTGGCACAGGGTGCCCAGAGCAGCTGTGGCTGCCCCTGGATCCCTGGCAGTGCCCAAGGCCAGGCTGGACACTGGGGCTTGGAGCAGCCTGGGGCAGTGGAAGGTGTCCCTGCCCATTGCAGGGGATGGAATAAGATGGGTTTTAAGGTTCCTTTCAACCCAAACCAGTCTGTGATGATCTGACCCATGAGACCAGGCCCAGTCTCCCAGCCTGGGCTGCAGTCTGAGTTACAATTTCCTGTATTGTAGGCCCGCATGGAAAAGTGCCTCCATCCCTGGTGTGCACGGAGCCAGAGCCTCTCTCCCCAGGCAGCAGCGCCACCCAGCCTTCCAGCACAGCCAGCAGGGACTGGGGACAGCCACTGTTGGTGCTGCAGCTGCTTGTGCCAGGCAGGAGCAGCAGCAGCAGCAGCAGCCCCTGGTGCCAGTGAGCTGAGCTCTCAGCCCAGGGCCTGCAGCCAGGGCAGGGGAGCACAGCCCATCCCAAATGTCCTGCAGTGCAAGGCTGCACAAGGTATCTTCTCATCCAGGAAGGAATTTATTCCCAAGTATTTCCATCTGCAGAGCTCAGCCCCGTGTTTGTGGGATCAGCTCCCAGGCCCCTGCAGCAGCCACTGGCTGCCCTGAGTGCGGCAGCGCGTCCTGGCTGGGCTGGGGACAGGGGATGGTGGCTTCAGGGGGCTCTGGGGGTTCACCTGCAAACCTGGCACCTCTGGAGAGTCCCTGGGTCTCTGGCACACACACAAAGGCACCACCTTGGCTCTCAGCAGCCAGCTGGTCAGGAGGTGACCTGCTAGGGACAGACCCTGCAGCTGGGACATCGGGCAGACGCATCCCAAGGTCACAGAACACCGGTGACAACAGCAGGAGATCCAAGAGCTCCAGCCTGAAGCTGAGAGGCAGAACTTTGAGCTAAGGCAGTCCTGGTGTAGCACCAAGATGTGCTGGAGACAGCCCAGCCTCGGGCAGTGCAGTTCCTCTTACATTCACCCTTCTGCTCCTCCATTTTCCTGAGGACTCTTTATTTTCCAAGGTCTTTCTAGATGGTTCCACTCCTGTGCCTTGGGTTACCTCTCTCTGATCGAGAACAGCTCTACCAAACACTTCAGGTGTGTCTGGTCAGCTCCAAGCTGTTACTGAGGAGAGCACAGCAGCAGCCAGGACCTGCTGGGAGTGCCCAGGTCCACAGCAGCACTCCCATCTGAGCCAGGCAGCAGCAAATCCCTTGTGTCCACCTGGGACCTCAAGGGGAGCCTGCAGGACTGGGCTGTGCTTAGCCAGGGGTGACAAAGCACCAGGGAGGTCACAGGAGGAGGGAGTTGCTGCCACCAGCAGATAAATCACCCACAGAAACAAGGTCTGGCATGTGGGATCTGCCCCTCCTCCCTCCTTTTTGCGTTTCCCCCATGCCTTGAAGCTCCCCCAGGGCCTGGATGCACAGGGACATGGGCGTACACATCCTTCAGCTTTCAACACGAGTCTTGACCCTCCTGCGCTCCTGCTCCGACACCCTCCGTCCTCCTGGGCCATGCCAGGAGCTCAGGAGCATTCCTTGCCCCAGTTCTTGTCCCTGAGACGGGCACCAAGGAGCTCCCTGCAGTCACCCTGGCCAGAGGGACCCTGGCCCCCCCTCGCTGCAGCCAGGCCCCCTCACACGTCCACCACGCAGTCGGGAGAGTTCGTCCGGATGGTGTCCGAGATCATCTTGGCTCCCGAGCGCCCAATGCGATTGCCCTGCAGGCTGGGAGCAAAGAGAGGAGCTCAGGCTGGGCCACGAGGCAGAGCAGGATCCCTGGCGGGGGCAGGAGATGCTCGCCAGCTTTGCAGCAGCACCCAGCATTGCCTGTGCCCGCCCTGCTCCATGCAGGACCCTGCTCAGGGGCACTCTGGGTTTGAGAGCCCTGAGGCAGCCAAGTGAGGAGCTGGAGAAAGCCCTGGAGAGCTGGAGGGGCTGAGCCACTTCTCCCCTGGAATGTTTTGGAGAGTATTTGTCTGTTGAGGTGGTTCTTTGGCCCAGAGGCATCCCTGGAGGGGAGCTGCAGGGATGGGGCTGTGTGGGTGTGGTGGCTGGGACGCCCCTGCCCTGCGGGGCAGTGCTGGTGGTGGGGAGGGTCCCTGGATGGTTCCCGTGGTCTCCCCCATTCCTGCCTTTCCCACCCACTGCAGCAGCCGCTTACTTGACGTAGGTGAGGCCGTGGTTGCCCTTCAGGGCCGTGGCGATGCAGATGGCTCCGTCCATGCCCAGGGAGTTTTCCTGCAGGCTGAGGGAGGCAGGAGGGTCAGACAGCACCAGCCAGGGAGATGTGGCCACCAGGAGGGAATGCATGGACTGGGCATTGGGAAAAGCCACCTGCCCAGGGTTTGTACTGCTGAGACTCCCTGGCTTGGCTATCCCGTCGCTCTTCCCTAAGGGAATGTCTGCAAAGGCTCCCCCTGAGCTCCTGGCTCCCTGGGGAAGGGGCTGCTCACCTGAGCCAGCGGAGGCCGCGGTTCACCCTCAGCGCGTTTGCCATGGCCTTGGCCCCCGCCACGCCGATGGAGTTCCCCCTGAGGCTGCAAACAGAGGCAGCAGCTGAGGAAGGACAGCCCGGGATGGCCCCAAACGGGAGGAGAGGGGAAGTGACCGCACATGGCGAGTCAAGGGACGGGCAAGGCAGCTCTGGGACATCATCGTGCCAGGGTAGGAGCGGTGCTGAGCCAAGGGCCGGGCTCTCAGCCACCCCAGGGATCAGTGGCACAGCCGTGGGCACTGGGTGGTCCCATGGAGCACTTACTCCAGGATCTGCAGGCTCTTGTTGACCATCAGGGCTTCTGCCAGGGCTTGGGCACCGGCTGTGCCGACTGAAGCCACCTGCAGGCTGCAAGGGAATGGGACCCGTCAGCACTCAGTGTGGGGTGGCCATGGTGTGTTAATTAGGATAATTAGGCTGTGACAGCAGGGTCCTGTGCAGCCTGGGTACTCACTGCAGATCTGCCAGGGTGGTGTTGACCTTCAGGGCAGCGGAGAGGGCGGCCATTCCCTCGTCTCCGATGGCATTCTCCTGCAGGCTGGGACAGAAGTGCTGTGTGTGCCCCTGGCCAGGGAACCAGGAGCAGGGACAGGGCGGCCAGCACAGGGCCCAGCATTCCCAAATGGCCTGGGGGAGCTCCTGGGCCATGAGACACTTAGAGCATCCCCAGCCAGGGACATGCAATGGGGACACAGGGACACGACAGATTTCCAGGGCCTAAAGGGGCTCCCAATAGGCTGGAGAGGGGCTTTGGACAAAGGGCTGGAGGGACAGGACACAGGGAATGGCTTCCCACTGCCAGAGGGCAGGGTTAGATGGGATATTGGGAAGGAATTGTTCCCTGGGAGGGTGGGGAGGCCCTGGCACAGGGTGCCCAGAGCAGCTGTGGCTGCCCCTGGATCCCTGGCAGTGTCCAAGGCCAGGCTGGACACTGGGGCTTGGAGCAGCCTGGGACAGTGGGAGGTGTCCCTGCCCACGGCTCAGGGTGGAATGAGATGAGCTTTAAGGGCCCTTCCAGTGGTTCCCAGGACCCATCCACTCGTGTCCCCACTTACTCGAGGCTGGCCAGGCTGCTGTTGGACTGTAGTGCTTGTGCCAGGGCCGTGGCAGCTTTGGCCTGGATGAAGTTCCACTGCAAGCTGCAAACAGGAGAAAATGGAAGGTGAAGACCTGGGCTGTGAGCGTGCCCTGATCCATCCAGGCTGCACACCCACGTGCACCCATCCAGCGATGTGCAGACCCCGTGGGCCCATCCAGGATGTCACAGCATCCCCACCATGGAGGGTGACGCAGGGGTGCCACAGTCACAGCCTGGAGGGGCTGAGGGCCAGGAGCAGTGTCCCCGCCCATGTCTGTGACACGGCTTCAAACCCAGCCAGGCCCAGGGGAACTCACTGCAGGGACGTGAGCGCCCGGTTCTCTCTGATGGCCAGAGCGATGGCCTTGCCCCCGTCATCGTGCAGCAGGTTGGCCGCCAAGCTGCAGGGACAGAGCACTCAAGTCACACATGAAAAGCTGAGGACAACTCCAGGGACACCACAGGGTGGTCTGGGTGCCCTCCCGGGGCCACTGGGACTTACTCCAGCTTCCTGAGGGTGCTGTTGCTCCGCAGGGCACGGGCGATGGCAGGGCCCCCCTCCTTGCTGATGGAGTTCTCCCGGAGGCTGGGGAAAGACACGGGGCTGGGGAGGAGCAGCCGGGCAGGGCTGGAGCAGCTGCTCCCCCAGGGTCCCCTTCACCCCCTGCCCTGGGGCTGAGGCCATCGACTGAGGAGAGCAGTTTGTCTGACACCATCCCCATCAGCTTCTGCAGCTCCTTTCCCTGCAGCTCCATTCCCTGTTTCCTGTGGTGGCCCATCAGGGCTTTTTGCCAGCCTCCCATCCCTGCTGCCATCCTTTCATTCCAAGACATGGCTGAATGAGTATTGTCCCAAAGGGAGAAACGAAAGACGGAGAGAAGTTCCTTACAGCTGGAGGAGGCGCCAAAGCTGCTTTCAGCATCTCAGAGCACTCGTGGAAACAACCAGGCACAAGCCCAGGATGCTGAAAAGCTCCCAGGACTGAGCAGCAGCTTTTGGCCAGGGTGGCTGGAGGGACTGTCACTTACTTGAGGCTGAGGAGTCCCTTGTTGGAACAGAGAGCTGCTGTCAGCGCTGTGACCCCTGCGCTGCTGATGGAGTTGCTCTGGAGACTGAGACAAACAGGGAAGGGGTGAGGATGGGCCAATCTTGGCAGCACAGGTGGGCTGCAGGGTCATATTTGGAGTGGAAAGTGCCCATGTCACTGAGAAAAGGGCATCTCCCAGCCACAGGAAATAGGGGGAGCTGAGGCAGAAGGACCAAGGCTGGGAGCAGCCAGGGCAGCGTCAGCAATTCCTGCTGCCCACGGCAGCACCGGCCCCACGGGCAGAGGGGACAGGGGCTGCCAGCACTTTGGGGCAGCCCTGTCCCCACCTGGCGTCACCGGGGCTGCTGGCTCAGCTGGGCATGTGGTGCCTGTGGGTTTGGGATCCCGGTCACAGGGACAGAACCAGGGCATGGCCACTCATCACCGGGAGTCATCAGCTCCTCTCCAGATGCTGTTCCATGGGGAATGAGGGTTGCACCATTCCACCCTTACTCTGCCAGCCCCAGCCAATTCCCATCACTTCTGAGAGACAGAAGACCCAAAGATACTTATTTCCTCCAAGCCAGAATTAAAAGTCATCGGAGGGTTTTAGGATTAATTCTGTCAGTGCCCCTTGGTGAAGGCAAGGCCAGCCTGGCTGCTGCTGGAGCTGCCATATGATGTTCCAGCCTGCACATCCAGGGAATGTGGAGTGGGAGAGACGTGAGGAGAGGCTGAGGGCTTGAGGGGAGGCAGATTTTACTGGAGGGAGGAGGCTGGGCTCTGTTGTCCAGGAGTCCAGGCACAGAGGAGGAACTCACTCAAGACTTTGCAGGCTGTGGTTCACCCTCAGAGCTTCGGCCAAGGCAATGGAGCCGTTGTCTCCCACTGAGTTGCTCGCGAGTCTGAGACAGAAGAGGAAGCTTGGAACTGCCAGCAAGGGATTCACCTCCCCCAGGCTCTTCCTGCTGCAGCAACGAGCATGAACTCGCTGCCATCTCATTTCCCACCTACCTACACCTCTGTTCTCCTGGCTGGTTTGAGCTGGAATAGCTTTTAATGTTTCCCCAGGACCTGGAGCCCTGCTGCTTCCCTCTGCCAGAGGGGACAGTTGGCTTTCCTGTTCTTTTTGTGGCTCCTGCATCCCTGGAGGTACGGAGAGCCTCTCCACAGGGCTGCTCCGAAGGCAGCCCCGCAGTCCCTGCTCCCTCCATCCACCCCAAGCCCCCTGGGCAGAGCCAGCAGTGTCCCTCCTGCCTGTCATATGACCTGCCCCTTTCCTGCCACCCCTGCCCACAGATCCCGGGAGATGTGGCGCTGGCACTGCCATCCCTGCCGTGCTCACATCAGCTCCCTCAGGCTGCAGTTCTGCTTCAGCGCCTCCGCGATTTTCCAGGCACCCTGGGCTCCCACAGCGTTCTTCTGCAGGCTGCAAAAGCGAGGAGGGCACCTGTCAACGCCAGCTGCCACATCCCCAGGTGGCACCTCGCTCTGCTGGGTGGCTGGAGGGGGGGACAGCAGGTCCTGGTCACTCACTGCAGGGTCACCAGCCTGTGGTTGGTCAGCAGGGCCTCGGCCAGGAAGGCGGCCCCGTCCTCCTTGATGGAGTTGTGCTGGAGGCTGTGGGAGACAGGAGTGAGGCCGTGCATGGACCTGTCCATCCATCCATGGATGCTTCCACAGCAGGGCCAGGGGCCCTGCAGGGCTGCAGGGCAGTGGCCACCTGCCCTGGGGTTTGCTTGCCCTCGTCCCTGGCTTGAGAAAGGGTCGCCAAGCATCCCTGAGCAGGAGTCTCCTGCCCTCCTCTCCCATGGGATATTCCTTCTTCCATGAAATAGCACCCTGGGAGTTCCCATGCAGGAAAGGACCTCGACATGCACCTCAACCCCAACCCAGGCCCACTGAAGCCAAGAGGCAGGAGAATCCCAACCTTGTGGCCCAGAGCTGCCCCAGTCCCTGGGTCTCTGCCGGCGGCACTCGTGGGCACTGCCCAGCACAACTGACCCGGGCTATGCCCAGGGTCTCCCCACCTGCTGGCCCTTGGAGCTTGGGAAAAGCTCAGGATGTGCTACAGAAGTTGAGACTTACTTCAGGGAGAGCAGGATTTGATTTTTTTTCAGGGCATCAGCCAGGGCTTTGGCTCCGGTGGGGCCGATGGAGTTGCTCCGCAGGCTGGGGCGGCACAGGCGGAAAAGCCAAGGTTAGCAAAGCCAGAGTGGCACAGGCCCAGTCTAAGGCAGATGCCTCCACATGGCACTGCTGAGGTGGGACACCAGGCCAGCAGCTTGTGGTGGCTTTAGGGGCTGGAGACCCTCCCCAGCTCGGTGAGGCCGGGTGGGATCCAGCCCTGCCATGGCCAGGGAATGGCTCCCGAGGGAATGTGAGCATGACAGGAGCTGCTGAGGGGGGAACACTTACTCCAGCACCATCAGGCTCCTGTTCACCAGCAGAGACCTGGCCAGAGCTTTGGCTCCCTTGTTGCTGATCTGATTTTCTGCCAAGCTGCCCAGAAAAAGGACAATTGGGTGTTTTTCCAGAGGAAAAAGAGACTTTCACAGACCCTGGCACGTCCCAGGAAGCAGCTGGGATGGGTGAGTAGAGAAGAGCCATGGGGAGCGTTTGGTTCATGGTACAGCCAAAGTGGTGGATGTTCTCCTGGGGTGGACACCAGGCAGGGACTGCAGGGACACCATTTCTGGACATAAAATTCATTTGTGTCATAAAAAGGGAGTTCAGATGGCAGCACAGGGAACTCTGCAGCCTTGAGGAAGAGCAGAGAGTGGGGAAAGTGGGAACCCATCTGTTTGGAATGAGGCATCTCCCTGCCTGGGGGTCAGGATACTGTCCCCTCCATGCAGCAGATGCTCCATGCAGAGCCTTGAGTGTCCAGAGACCTGCTGTGACTTTGGGAAGTGTTTTTTTGGGATAAAAGATGGATTTATAAACATTTTTTTAGGAACAGTGAGGTGGCAGCAGTTCCAGAAAGACTGGGCAAGACAGCCTTGGGGTAAGGTCACTGTGGGATCGTGTGGGGCTGTCCTTGTCATTCGGCACCCTGGGGAGCCAGTGGGAGACACATTCCTGGGGACCCTCCCCCTGGTTTTGAGGCATCCCCAGCTCCACGCTGCAGCCCCAGGACATCCCACCTGCCCTGGGGCAGGTCCTACCTGAGCCTCTGGATCTGGCAGTCCTTCACACTCAGCACACTGCCCAGCAGCTCCATCACATCATCCTTAAACTGGTTATTGTCCAGCCTGCAGAGACACAAGGAAAGAGCAAGAGCAAGGGTTTGGAGCACAAAGTGGAGAAAGGATGATCCTCCCATGACATCTGTCTGTCCCAGGTGGAGAAACTCAAGGACAGAAGCAGAGCTGAGCCAGTGCCACCCCCAGGGCAGCTCTCTGCAGATGGAAAACATTGGTGGGCCCAGGTCTCCACTGATACCTGGGACTGTGAGTCACAGGGGACAGAGAACTCATTGTGGCCCTCCAGTACTTAGAGGGAACTTAAAATAGGGAACAGGTTTAAACTAAATGAGAAGAGATTTAGATTAGAAGTTAGGAAGGAATTGTTCCCTGTGAGGGTGGGGAGACCCTGGCACAGGGTTCCCAGAGAAGCTGTGGCTGCCCCTGGATCCCTGGAAATGTCTAAGGCCAGGCTGGATGGGGTTTGGAGCAGCCTGGGACAGTGGAAGGTGTCCCTGCCCATGGCAGGGGGTGGAACAAGGTGGACTTTAAGGTCCCTTCCAACCTAAACCAGTCTGTGATTCCCCAGGCCACAGCCTGGCATCTCAGCTCGCTTCTCCTGGTGCAATCCCACCAGGACTCACCTGAGGCTGTGGCAGAAGAGGAGCTGGGAGAGCAGGCTCTTACAGACGCTGTAGGTGAGGCAGTTGGAGAGGTTTGTCTCCTCCAGACAGACATCAGAGACCTGCAGGAGATAAGCCAGGGCTGAGCAGTTCATGGGGGTGAGCATCCCGGCCAAGCTCTCGCTCCTCAAGGCCTCCTCCACGGCCTTGGCGGTGTCCGTGTGCTGGATCTCGTGCAGGCAGCGCATGGCGTTGACGGCGCGCGAGGAGACGACGTGCTCGGCGTTGAGGCAGCCCTGCAGGACGCCGATGGCCTGGCTCCTGAAGCCGCCGTGCTCGTCCTTCCCCAGCAGCCACCCCGCCAGCAGCCTGTTCACGTGAGGGGACAGCAGCCCCGAGAGGAAGCGGACGAAGATGTCCAGCTGCCTGTCCTCGGCCTGCAGCGCCCTCTGAACCGCGCTCCTGAAGTGGTTGAGGAAGCCCAGCTTGGGCCAGGACATCCCGCTCTCCGTGAAGAGGTCGAAGATGGCCCGCTTGGCCGCCGTGTGGTAATAAAGAGCTGCCAGGAACTCCTGGATGGTTAGGTGGGAGAAGTAGTAGGCTGTGGAGGTCTGCATGTCCTCCTTGAGCAGGAGGCGGGTGGAGAGGCTGCTGTGCAGCAGGGAGAGGTCGATGCCATAGGCCTTCATGTCCTGCTCGTAGAAGACGTGTTTCTTCCGCAGCAGCCCGTAGAAGGCCAGCCTGCCCAGGCTGCCCACCAGCTTCTTGCTGGTGTTCACAGCCTGCTCGATCCTCAGCGTTTCTCTCGGCTTTTCCAGCCAGTCACCGCTCAGAGCCATTTTAAAATAATAGGAGTAGATTTCTGACAGGGTCCTGGGGACCACGGTTGCCTCTTGGGGTTGATCGCTGCAATGTTTGAGGTAATAAGCGATTGAGGAGCCACAAATCCAGCAAAACCCAGGAATGGTGCACAGGACGTGTAGTGACCTGTTAGCCCTGATGTGCTGCAGGACTTGGCTGGACAGGTCTCTGTTGTCCAGGAACATCTGGTCCAAGAAGTCCTTCATCTCTGCAGCCCCAAACCCTCGGATTTCCGTCATCCTGTCCACCAGCCCACCAGGAATCTGCCTGGCCGCCGCCGGCCGCGACGTGACCCACACAGAGACCTCCTGCAGCAGGTTTCCCCTTATGATGTTGGTGATCAGGTTGTCTACTTGGATCTCCTTTTTGGGATCGGTGCAAACCACTGCATTGGAAAAATCCAACGGGGTCTTGAACTCATCCAGGCCGTCGAGGATGAGCAGGGTGCGGGCGGCTCCGGCCGAGATGCAGCCGGGCTCAGTGATGTGAGGGAAGGCCGAGCAGATGAGGCGCTCGGCAGAGAGCTTCTCGTAGGTGTTGAGCTCCCGGAAGGTGAGGGGCAGCACGAAGGTGATGTCCCTGTTGATCTCCCCCTTTGCCCAGGTGCAGACAAACAGCTTCACCAGGGTGCTCTTGCCCATCCCGGCCACGCCGATGGTGACCGAGATCCGAGGGGGGATGCTGACTTTGGAGAGAGGCAGGAAGAGCTTCTCCAGGGGGATGCTCTTGGACACGCTTGGCAGGCCTTTGGTGGTTTCAACCTGCAGGATGTCGTGCTCCTTCTGCTGGATGTCGGTCAGGCCTTCCACCAGCAGCAGGTTGGTGAGGCGCTGCAGGGCTCCTTTCTCCAGCCCATTCCCATAGGAGCTCTGGAGGCTCTCCAGGTGCTTCTGCACCATGGGTTCTGCACAGAGAAATGAAACAGGGGTGAGGAGGAACAGAAGGAACCACAAAGGCAAATGGCAGAAGCTGCTTCAATTTTCTGTCATGCCCAAGCAGAGGGAAACCTCATGGAGCCCTTGCATCCTGGTGGGAAGGTCCATGGCAGGTCTCAGAGGGCACCAACAGGCCTAAAGGGCTCTGGCCACCCTCACAGTCAGTCCAGAAGCCCATTTAAGCTCAGCCCTGGGCCTTCAGCCTCAGCTTAAGCTGTATTGTAGGAGCTAGACCTTGGTCTTGGACCTCATCGCTCTGCCCTTGCCTGGTGGCCACTGGACTGTGTCTGAACCTGGTTTCCCTTTCTGGGCCTGATCCTGACCTCTTGATGGACTTCCCAACTTGACTTCATTCCTGCCTCATTGCCATGGACTTGTCTGATGAACTGGACTCTCTGATGAACTGGACTCTTGGCTGAACCTGGTGGTCATCTCTGGACCTGTCCTGCTCACCTGGCTCAGGTATCACAGCAAAATTAAGACCTCCAGCAAAGGCTGGACAAGCAGGGATGGTGCTGTGAGAGATTTGAAGCATACACCAGCTGAGGTTGGAGCCTTCCAGCCAGGAGGGAAACCAGGAAAACCTCTCCTGGCAAGATGGTTGCAAAGAGAGCCTGAAGTTGGGGTCAGGGTCATCTGTCCTTTTCCTGTTCCCAGCCCAGCGCTGGGACTGATTGGTGTGATCTGGACATTGAGGACATTAAAGGCTCCTCAGGCTGCCCAGAGGTGTGCAAAAGGCAGCAAGGGACCTGGAGGAAGGTCCCTCAGAACTGGCAGAGAGCCGTTGTCACCCCTGGCGGTGTCCTTCCCCAGCGGAGTCCCTGAGATGTCACCGTCACTGGCACAGAGGCTCTCACCAGAGCTGCCACCACCCCCCAGCTCTGAGCACATCTCAGGGTGCTCCAGCAAGCGCGAGGCCACGCGTGCAGCCCCCCCTCGCCGGGCTGCCTACCATGGACAGTGATGTGGAGGTAGAGCTGCGAGTTGGAGGCCTCGATGAAGCTCTGCAGGGACTGCGAGGCGTGGCTGCCCTTGCCAGCCAGGACATCCACCACAGCCCTCACCTGCTCGGGCAGGGGGCTCGCTGCCTGCACCTGGGCAGCCTCCTCGGCCGTCAGCAGCTCCAGCCTGCGCAGGTGGGAGATGATCTCCTCCAGGAACTGCGCAGAGATGGACCTCGCCAGCTGCTTGTGGTACCGGTTGATCCAGGACCCTGTGGGACAGGACAGAGGGACAGGTGGGGCCTGGGCCAGCCCTGGGGATGTGGTGAGGGCTCACAGGGAAAGGCAGAAGCGGAGAATTCCCTCTGACTCTGAAGGGGGGGAGCTGGAGCCCTCCAGAGTGCCCTGCCCAACCTGTCCTTGCGATGCTGCCATCCCAAAGCCCTGGCAGGTGGCTCTTTTAGGACCTGCTAGGTCAGGGCAGCAGCTACTGGAATTGGAGTCAAAGAAGCTGAAGAACACAATCACAAAATGGGGTTTTCTCCTAGAATCCAAGCCCATGCAGAGAAAAAGGTCTGAGCAAGATCATTTCTCTCCAGAGACAGCCATTCCCCCTGTGCCAGCACAGCGCTGCCTTGGACTGGGAACTGCTCATACCTTGGTGCCCCACCCCATCCCATTTCTGAATCCAGAACTCCCTTGAGGTGATGGATCTGCCCAACCACCACTCACCTTCCATCAGAGGCCTCCCGTGACATGGGTGGTCCCTGGGCAAGGAGCGCTGAGGTGGCAGCAGCGTCCCAAGGACCACCCCGTGTCCCCCCAGCCAGCTCACAGCCCCGCCCGGGGCTCCTCAGCCCGTGGCCACGTCCCTGCTGGCAGAAGAGGAGAAGCATCAGGAGCAGAGTGGGAGGGAGCCCACTCCGAGCTGTCGTGGTGCTGGGTGTGGTTAAGGCAGGGGTGCCTTTATCAGCTTTTGGCTCAGAGTGCATTCACTGCGGGCCTGGCAGGGGCACGGCAGGGACCATCACACACGTGGTGCCTTCACCACCACTTCTCACAACCTTTCTCACACACTGTGGGGCATTAACTGCCCTGACAATGCCCCTGTGCCTTGTGCGGGTCACCTGGCGAGCACCCGAGTGTCACCACTGTCACCAGGGCTGGGAACTGCTTGTGCATTGCTCTCCTCTGTGTTGTGAAGGAAGTTGTGGTGCAGCAGGCAGAGTGATGAAGGGGCTGTTTCGTTTTGAAACCCACCTTGCCCCCATTCAGAGCCTCCGTCGGGGCTTGCTGAGCGTGGCCAGCACCACATCCTGTTGCAGAGCTCTGAAGATGCTCTGAATCATCACCCAGAGAAGGAGCATCTACCTGCTCCCACCCCCTCAGCAGCTGCCAAACCACGCTGAGGGTTTGGTGTTTATTTTTAATGAGTGTATCTGCTCAGAGTCCTGTTGTTCTTCGAGCAGAGGTGGAGAGGGAAATGTCTCCGTGCCTGAGAGTGCTCCCAGCTCCACCTGTGTTAGCAGGGGCACGGTGCTGTGGCCTCCACACCAGCCCCAAAGTCAACTCCAGGCACTGGCCATGGCCAGGTGGGAACTTCTGAGCCCCAGGGGATGTCTGATCACAGCAGCAATGCACACACAGCGTCCTAGTGCCTGTGCCCTGGCATTTTCCTCCCCTGTCCCTGGCCTACAGGATGCTCTGGATCCATGTGAACACCTCCACGCTGGTCAGAGGCTCTGCAAGGGGGTCCCTGCCCACAGACAGCCTTGCCTTTGTGAAGCCCAGTCCTGAGGGGAACATGGGCACTGTGGGGGCTTTGATGCAGCCTCACCAACAGGTACAGGTAACACTCCTTTCCTTCGTCCAACCTCTCCTAGGAAGAAAGCACAGAGGCAGCTAGACCAGGAAAACCTGGTAGAGTTTTGGTCCACGGTGTGAGGTCAAGGTGCTTGGAACTTCTGTGCATCCTCCCTGCCAGGCATCCATGCTGGGGTTTATTTCTCCCACCAGAAGCACAAGACTGCAGAAGGTGGCCGGGCTACTGGAGGGACCTGACAGTCTCCCCAGGGCTGAGTCCCTCACAGACCATGGCTGATCTCCCCCAGAGACACGTGGCACGTCCTACAGAGTAGGGTGAGTGACAGAAGGTGCTGGGTGACAAAGCACCAGCCCAGCCCATGCCCAGGTGGTTCCTGAAAAGCCCTTGTAAGGCTGGAAGGTGCTGTTGGAGCTGGTTCTGAGCTTCCATTCCCTTCGGGACGGAAGCCTGGGCTCCGCCCTGGTGTCAGTGGTGTCAGAGGTGTCCACGAGCCCCTGGCAGTGCTGGTGATCCCACAGCAAAGCCCTTTTCTCCACACTGGGAGCAGCAGGGCCTCAGCAGCAGCTCTTACTCATCACCCCGCAGGCAGTGGCCCATCAGTGAAGATCCCATCAATTAAAGGAGCTCAGTGAGCAATTCACAGCGAAATCTTCACCCTTTGATGTGTTCTTGTCTCTTAAGTGGCCTGGAAGGTTCAGTTAAGCCTTTGCAGTCCCCAGGTCTGTCTCTCATCTTTGCTGTGCAAGTCAGAGCACAGCCAGAACGAAAGGGGGGTTGTGCTGCTCGCAGCGAGGTTCCCTGCAGCCCTTCCTCTGAAACGTAGCCCTTTGATGGGGCAAACCCGCTCCAACACCAGGGAATCTTTGATGGTGTCCTCTGGAGCTCCCTCAAAAGCCAGCAGCCGTGGGCCAACTCGTGCAGAGGCATCTCACTGGGAGAATAAAGCAGCAGAAGAAATAACACAGGGGCTGCGATCTTTTTCTGGTTCCAGTAGCGAAGCTGCAGGTGCAGCTCTAGGAGCACACGGGGCTGCTGGGGGCTGCGTCCTGAGGGGGCGCAGGGCGTTACCAGCTCTCCCAAGAGCTGTCTGAAGGGTGGGGGCCAGCCAAAGCCAAGCTCCACAACCCTGCAGACACCCGGGTGTGTCCAGGATGTGACCCAGCTCCTTCTAAGGCTGCTGGCCGTGAGTCCTCCTCCGGGAGTGCCACACTCCCCTCTGCCTGAGGTGTCAATCCTGCGTGTCCTGGGAGTGCAGCTGTTGCCTGGCCAGAATCAGGCAGGGACAAAGTCCCACCAGCAGCCAGAGGAGCAGTGATGCAGGTTTGTGTCTGCCCTGCCGCGCCTGTGTCCCCAGGGAAGCTGGGATAAGAGGCTGGAGGGCAGGAGGCTGCCCAGCCAAACTGATGAATGGCACCTACAAGCCCCAGGGAGGGAAATGGGGATTTCTTGGCAAGAATTTGGCATTAACACTTTTCTTTTCTTAGTGTGGTTCAAAGGTCCAGCTCAGGAGAAAATCCTCTCTTCTAAGGATGTTTAGACAACACTGATGTGTTCCTTCAGCAGCTCCAGTCCCACCATCCCTACAAACCACCATCCCTACATCCCTGAGTGTCCCTGCCCAAAACCCATCAGTGCCTGGGAGCCACAAGCACCGTGCTGGAAGGTCCCTGACCTCGGGCACAAACAGCTCCTGTGGTTTTCACCTGTCCCAGGATTCAAACTCCTGGCACCAACAGCAGAGAACACAGGCCTGGGTGTAGCTGCTCCTGCTCGTCTCTGGCTCTGATTATGTTCTGGAAGTCCAACATGACCAGGACAGCATCCAGAGAATCCAGGATGAAGGGACAGTCCTGAGCTGGCCACAGCATGAAGCTGTCTGGAGACACCAGGCATTTCCTGCCTCCCACAGCTTCCTCCTGCCCCGGACAGATCCATCCCCCTGTGCCGTAGGAATCTGCCGAGGAGCTGGGACCAGGCCAGGCCAGGCCAGGCCAGGAGCTGTCCCAGCAGCTGCAGCAGCAGCTGGAAATCTGTTTGTCCTCCTGCAGGGGCTCGTGGGCAGATTCACCAGCAGCATCAGTAGGTGGTTGGCACCTCGAGTGGGACTTCCCAGCCGGCAGAGCCCTGGGGACCCGACCTGCTGCAGTGGGCTGGGCGTGCCAAGGTTAGACAGGCACCAAAGTGCTGTGCAAGAGCTCCTGGATGGGTGCAGGCACCCACAGATGGAAAACATCAGAAAATGGACGGATCTACAGTATTTAGATGAGGTTAAAAGCTTTTTATATGAGCTAAAATTTGTGGCATCACACAGCACCTGCAGGAGGTGGGAGGCGCCTGCTCTAGCTCAGCTCCATGCCCCAAACACGCAGGAAACCTCAGTCTGGCCATTTCCTTGTGCAGGTGCCACCCCCGTGGGGTTTCTCCGTGCAGCCAACCCCAGAGCTCTGCGGTTTGGGAGTCCGGGGAGCTCAGCCCCGGCTCGGCGCTGCCCCGGAGCCGGGAGCGGAGCCCCGCCAGACCTTCCCACCGCTCCCTGGCGTGCCGGCTCCTCGGCGGCTCTCGGGCTCCTTCACCCGCGCACCTTCGGGCTTTTCAGTCATTTCTCCTGCCACGTGTCCACCCCGAACCCATCCCACCTCGGAGGTCAGCGAGCTGCAGGAAGACATTTCCCAAGCCAGCAGCTCCAGCTGTTCCCCCTCAGCTGAGCGAGTCCCGAAGCCAGGATGCAGGCTGCCACCTTTTGGCAGGATCGAACAGATTTCCCATCGTTAATTTCTGTTAATTAAACGATGCAATAAAATACCTTCTGCGTTATTAGTCAAATATGATGCTTGCAGACTGGCAAATAACTCAGTTATCTAAGTTTACATATGACTTATATTTTTTGGTCTGGATTTTATGCCAGCAAAATTTATTGCCAAATCTATTTAATGTCAAATCTAATCTCTTCCAGGTTTGGGTTTTGGTTTTTTGTTTCCTTAAATCCCAACCCCAATAACAGGGCCCAGACACAGCAGGGGTTAACTAGGAGGTTAGGGGCCATGAAGGGCCCCTGGGCTGGATGCCAGCAGCGCCAACCCTAGATCTCACCAGAAAGAAAAGAAAAATCAATCTATGGGTGATTCTGTGCAGCTAAAATGAAGCTAGTTTTGGAGAGGAGGTCCCTTGCAGGGCACTGCTGCAGCTTGCAAGCTGCAGAATGAAGGCTGATGCATTTCCTGAGCTGGCCGTGCCCCTGGGATGCTTTACCACCGATGTGCAGACAGCTGATCAAAAAGCAGATATCCTCCCAGCACACAGCTTCTGCCCTTCCCAGCCACGGGATCTCAGGATATCAGCATGAAAACTGGGCAGGAGCTGCAGCCAGCCCGTCCCTGTCACACCTGCGGCCCCGGGGCTGCAGCGATGCTGAGGGATGTGGTACCCACCCCAGAGACCTCCAGGCTTTGGTCAGAACAATCTTTCCGGGGTTGCAGAGCATCCCAAAGAGCAGCTGCAAGTTCTCCAGAAAGAAGTTCTTGTGCAACATGGACACCCTGAGTGCGAGGTGTCCCCAGGCTCCCAATGATGCCTGAATGTGATAACTCTCCATGTGACATCCCAGAGCAGCCAGGCTGTGCTCCAGCAGCTCCTGTCCCCCGCAATCCCGTATTTATGGGATACACAGTGACCAGAAGTGCCTAAATAACAGCAGGAATGAGTCTGATGCCCTGAGGCAGCCCAGTGTGCCCGGGCTCTGTGCCCACCTGGGTGCAGAGCTGAGCTCCAGTGCCCCGAGCTGCTCCTGTGACACCCCAGGGCCCTGCCACACTCCTTGGTGCCATTTTGCACCGTGCCACAGGCGAGTGTGTCACTAATCCCATCCTGTTCTATTTGTGGTACATCTTGGAGTTTATTTTGGATGGATTGGAAGTTAATTCGTTTTGCAAATGACATTAGTGGGGTGAAAAGCTGCTGCACAAAGCTTTGGGCAGGCAGGGTGGCCTGGCTGTGGCTGCCTTCATGCTCAGGCAGGCAGAGCAGGCAAGGGGACGGAATTTGTGACATGTGCCAGGTCCCCTGTGAGGCCCCATGCTCATCTCCATCACTCAGGGCTCCAGGCACTCCTGCCAGCACGGTGGCCATGCCCTGCCAGGGACCTCTCCTGGCCCTGCCACGCTGGCCCAGCACCTCCATTTCACGTGGCCATCACAGCACGAGCTCTGCAGCAGCTTGTCCCCTTGTCCCCACCCGGGAGAGCCCAGTGACACCTCCCCTTCTCCCCTCACCCCTCCAAAACCCCACCAAGCCCCTACCTGGGCCTCGTGCCGCCTTCCCCAGGTCGGTGTGTGAGCAGGGGAGTGGAGAGGGCATCCTCGTGGTGGGCGGGAGGCTGCAGCCCCTCCGTGCCCCGCTCAGCTCTTTATCCCCAGGGCTTTGCTTCCTCCTCAATGGATGCTCAAGGTCGAGGTAGGAGCCGCCCTTCCCGTCGGTGTCCCCTGCAGGTGACAGGACCCGGGGCCGGGGCGATGCTGGGGCAGCACCTGGGGAAGGTGCGCCGGGTCCCCCCGCCGGTTTCAGCCCGGTGGCTTGTCTCTCTCTTTCCGTTCGCTCCTCGCCCCTTCCTGCCCTGAGTCTCGCCGATCTTCCTTCCTGTCAGCCCGGGGCCGGTGTCTATGCAAATCGAGGTGAGGGATCCGCCAAAACCCAGCAGCGACAGCCGGAGCTGTGCGGGTGGGATGCTCCGTGCGCGGACGCTTCCCCAGCTGCGGATGCGTTCTCCCAAAAGCCACAAAACCAGCCTCAACAACATCCAAATTACTGTGAATTCCCTGGAAGCAAAACCATGAGCTCACCCCAGCCTGGGAGAGCCGAGGAGTTTTGCTACATAACCCCTGACCGGCCAGGAATGCTGGGAATATCCCATGGAAGAGGTTGGGGTCGCAGCAGCTCTGCCCTTCACTGGGTTGTGCAAAGAAATAATTCCATGAGTAAATTCAAATTGTGTCTTGGAAGAGTAAGATAAAAGGGTAGCAATAGCCTCCCTTTCCTCCAAAGCCACTCTCCTGCCGTTGCTAAATGCTTCCTGGAATTAGGATTTGTCTCCAAAGAGCTGGATCCCATCCCACCAAGGAGCCAGAGCCACCAGAGCAGCAGGACCAGCGGGATCTCCCCTCCCCAGCTCCACACAGGCAGGTGGGGTCACTCATTATTTCCATTTTTGTTCCATTTTTGTTCTACAGAGCCCTCAATCTGTAAATCCTGTAAAAATTTCACTGGCATTCAGGAAAATGTGGCTAATGGAGCTCTCGTGGTGGAGAGCTGGTGGGGTCAGGGCGGGCTCATGGCCACTGAACTGTGTTTGGGGAGGAGAGGTGGGGGCAAGCAGGAATTTGGACTTCCAGCCACTGCTTTGGGCTGTGTGTCTCCCACAGCCTCGCTCGCTGCCCGTCCCAGGCTGTGCCCAGTCAGGGGTTAAAACCTTTCCTCTGGCGAGTTTTCAGTCTGTTGGTAATTTCCCAATTATGAGGAAAAAATGAGGGTGGTTTCAAGAGGAGCTGGCACCTGGGAAGTCCCAGCAGCCGATCTGTAACTGAAATCCCTCACATCCAAAATGACTGTGCAAAACCCCAGCTAGGGCTGTACCTCCTGATTTCACAATTAATCATTTCTCTTAATTAACACATCTGAAATATTTCTTTGCTGCTGTGTATTACACACCCCTCGTGCATTTTCTGTGCTGTTTACTGGATTCAACCCCCAATTTCTCAATGTATTTATTTACTCAACCCAAGCCCTGGAGTTCCCGGCAGGGTGGGTTTGAGCGCAGCCCCTCTGGAGCTCGCAGGGGAGGTGAGAAAAGGCCCAGGGTGACTCTGTTTGTTGACTCGTGTGGTTGCTTGGCAAGAGGGTGCTTGGGGACGGATCCCCAGCTGAGACCTGCACAGAGTCACCAGCCTGGGGACAACGAATGGTGCCAGCTCCAGAGGGAGCAGCAGGACACTCCTGGGGAACAGCCGGGTTTCCACACCACGGAAACGTGGAAAGACGTTACTGGAGACCCTACCCCACCTCCTGCTAGTGCAGCGCTGGGGTCTGTGAGGCTCGGGGGGTGCCCGGGGTGGAAGGGACACAACCTCCAGCCACCTCCCAGAGGGTGACGCGGTGGCTCTCGGATTTTAAGCGGATTTCATGAGGAAGGAGCAAGTGGTTGGGATGGGGTGGGATGGGATGGGATGGGATGGGATGGGATG
>VZTJ01003519.1:83960-98452 GCA_013397795.1 Orthonyx spaldingii
GCAGGGGTGGCAGTGGGCGGGGCCTGTCTCTGGTGGGCGGAGCCTGGGGGATGGACAGCTGAGCCCCGCCCAGACGGGCGCGGCCGAGTGGAGTCGGGTGGAGACGAGCGGAACCGAACACAATCGGGTCACGCCGAACAGACGAACGCTCCAGCCCAGCCCAGACGGCTACAGCCGAACCGAGCCGAACGCAGCCGGGCCGAGCCGATTAGACCCGAACTGAGCCGGGCGAAGCCGATTGGACCCGAGCAGAGCCGAGGTGAGGAGCCGTGTGAGGGAAAACGCGCCCGGTGCTCCGGGACCGGCGATGGCCCCGCAGCCGCCCCGCTCCCTGCCCGCCCGCTGCCCCCCGGGACCGGCGATGGCCCCGCAGCCGCCCCGCTCCCTCCCCGCCTTCCTCCCTCCTGGCGGAACCGGGCCGGGGGCTGAGCCGCGGCCGTGCGACCTCGCTGTTTCTCACCCTGTCAGAGCCCCGGGACCGCCCGCGCTGCCGCATGGCCGGGAAGAAGCTGATCGTGGTGTTCGGGGCCACCGGTGAGTCCTCGGGGTAGGCCCGGGCTGTGCCCGGGGGCCGGAGGGGTCGGTGATGCCCGAGCGGCCGGGAGGGTGAGGAGTGCGGGGAGGAGTGAGGGGCTCGGGCCCTGTGGCAGTCGGGGGCTCCGTCCCGCGGTCCCAGCGTGTCCCGGGGACGCGGGGCCCTGACCGGCTGCTCCTGCAGGGGCCCAGGGGGGCGGCGTGGCCCGGGCGCTGCTGGACGATGGGACCTTCACGGTGCGCGCCGTGACGCGGAGCCCCAGGAAGAAGGAGGCGGAGGAACTGAGGCGAAGGGGAGCCGAGGTGGTGAAGGCAGATCAGGACGATGAGGCATCGCTGGAGCAGGCCTTGGCGGGTGCCTACGGAGCCTTTATTGTCACCAACTTCTGGGAACACTGCAGCAAGGAGAAGGAAATCGAGCAGGTACCTGTTCTGACATTACTTGGGACCACGTGTGGAATGATTTGGCAGGGTGGATCATGAGTAGGGGCAAAGGGGAGACAGCTCTTGGAGCAGCCGTGCCACCCTTGATGGTTCGAGCCTCACAAACACCAGGTCCCAGTTCTTGTAAAGCCAGGACTTATTCCCTGTTCCCTCACAGTTGCATGGCTCCAGGGTCTGGTGCCCTCAGGGAGCTGTTAAATTTGTTACGGAGAGCACTTCCCAGGAGTTGGAGTAGCGGGAGTAGGAACACTTGGCACCTCAGAGCCTTCCCGAGGCAGAGCCAGGACTGTCACTGCCTGTGGACCTGTAGCTCTCTATGCTTGCAGGTTTGGGGCAGTATCAGAGATCCCAAGGGTGGTGCTCGCCCTGGGACAGATTTTGCAAGCTGGCTGAGTTACCACACCTGGATGGCAGCAAACAAAAGATAAGATAGGTTAGGGCAGGTATGTTGGCCAGGCAGATTATTTGTGCTGGTGTTTGCGTGTTTGGTGGAGCAGTGAGCTCCAAAGCTGGAGGGTGTGTGGTCTTTCTGAAGTAGAACGGGGTAAGGAGAGGATTCAGCTCCACCTGGACACCTCACTGTGCTCAGCCCTGCTCCCAGCTGAGGGCTGGTAGGAGTTGGATCCTCCCCAAAGGGAAGGGGTGTGTGGGGATGATGGGGATGTCCCGTTCCCCTTTTCATGGCCACTTTCTCCCTTCGCCCAGGGACGGCGTCTTGCTGACCTGTCCAAGCGCCAGGGTCTGCGGCACGTCGTGTTCAGCGGCCTGGAGAACGTGCACCAGCTGACAGGGGGCCGGCTGGAGGTGCTGCACTTCGATGGCAAAGGCGTGGTGGAGGAGTACTTCCAGAAAATCGGGGTTCCCACCACCATCATCCGGCTGCCCTTCTACTTCGAGAACTTCCTCTCCATCTTCAAGCCGCAGAAGGCCCCGCAGGGAGACTCCTTTGTCCTGGGTAAGCAGGAGCTCTCGCTCTGTGGGTCACTGTCCTGTGACTGTCCTCATCTGCTCCCACTGTGCAGGGACTGAGGGTGGAGGGACAGCCAGGGCTGTGGCCTGGTGGGGTGAAGAGGCCACTACCAGCTTGACCACAGCAAGCTGCGTTATGGTCTTCAGACCTGTTTTGTGGCCTGCAAGAAATCAGCGAGATCCTCGGCCTGTTTGTGGTGCTGAGGGCTGTTCTGCAGATCCCAGAGTGGCTCTGGACATGTCAAGTGTCTGCATTTGGGATGGTGGAGGTGGTGGGGCTGCAGGTGCAGGCAAGTCACAGTGCTGCTCTGGTGTCTCTCAGCTCAGCCCTGCTCTCATGCCTTGCCATGCTGAGGGATGCTCATCCCTCCCTCACTTCGTGATCAGAGATTTGGTGCTGAAAACTCGGCTATACCTCCTCAGAACTGGACTGCACTGCAGCTGGGATCAATCTCTCCATACAGGGCTGCCCATGGGGGACATCCCAATGGATGGGATGGCTGTAGAGGACCTTGGGCCTGTTGTGCTTTGCCTGCTGAAGTCCCCAGGGGAGTACATTGGCCAGGTGATAGGACTCAGCACGGGCAAGCTCACCGAGGCAGAGTATGCTGCCATCCTCTCCCAGCAGACGGGCAAGACTGTGACAGCCAGCAAGGTAGGAAAGGTCCCTTGGTGTAGGTGACAACCCTGAGGGACTCATAGCTCATTTTGGAACAGCCCAGCACTGGTGTCCAGGGTTCATCCTGCTGCCCCTGGGTGTGGCTGGAGCACAGCCTGGCACCAAATCTGCCCCGTTGGCATTGTCACTGAGCTCGTGGAGCACTCAGATGTGCCCGGGCAGGTCTGTGCCTGGCTCCAAGGGTAACTGAGCTGGGAGGTCTCCAGAGGAGCCAGGGATGGGCACCTACACAACAGGTCTCTGCTGGGTGCCCTTCCCTTCAGCAGGGCTTCCCCCAGGGCTTTGCTGTGTCACCATTACAACAGACTTGACCTCTGTGCTGTGTCACCATTACAACACCCCTGGCCACTCCCTGCCCTTTCGTGACTTATTTTTAATCTTTGTTTGCATTTCAGTTGTGCCTCAGGCAGTCAATACAATGGATGAGGGGTGTGGTGGTTCCCTGTTTTGAGAACAAAATGCATTTCATTAGAAACCAAGCCCCTCTGATGCTCTCTACAGGTTCTCTGCTCTCCCAGAAGCACAGTGAACCAAATATCCTTTGATTCAGGCAGGGAAGGAAGGTTTTGGGGTGCCAGGTAGGCATGGCCTCCTGGACCACCCTGTTTCTAGAACCCCTCAGCCATAGCTCTGGTGTGAGGAAGGGCTCCCTCCTAGCTGCTCCAGGCCCTGGCCAGCTGGGTGCCAGAGCTGGGTGCTGGCCTGAGGCTGGCTGGGCTGTTCCTGCCAGGCAGGGCTGCATCCTTTGCCCAGCCCCAGCAGAGGTGCCTTGCAGGGCCCTCCTCACCAGTGGCAATGCTGTGAAAAGCTGCTGTAATAGAGCCCTTATCACATCCCCTCACAGGCTGAGGGGAAGCCCCAGCAGCCTCTGAACCGGTGTTTTTTTCCCCAATTCTCTTGGCAGATCACCCCTGAGGAGTACGAGAAGCAGGATTTCCCTGGGGCCAAGGAGATGGCAGCCATGTTCCGTTTCTATGCCCTGAAGCCCGACCGCAACGTGGCCCTGACCATGAAGCTCAACCCCAAGGCCCGCACCTTCCAGCAGTGGGTGGGGGACAACAAGAGTGCCTTCTGAGCCTCCCCTCCCTCCTCTTCCTCCCTGGTTGCTGCAGCAGGCAGGGGGACCTGGCCGAGGAGGTGAGGTGCCCTGAGCCATGCTGCCTTCCCAGTAGTGCCCCAGGGAGAGGCTGATGCTGCCCAAGCTGAGGAGAGCTTGGCCCACGTGCTGGTCCATGTGTGTGCCCCTGCAACGTGCTTGGGACTATTTAGGCAGCTAGAGGAAGAGAAAGGTCTGTAGAGCACAGGCAGAGGGGTGGCAGAAGCGCTGCCTTTGCACTCTGTCCCCAGGGAGGTGTTGCTTTAGTCATTCTGGGTATTTTAGGGTGGCGGGAGCTTGTTTTCCCAGGATCACTGCCTTTCCCAGCAGCTCTGAGCATACAGCACCTGAAGGTGTGAACCCCTGGGCCCCAAAGGCAGGGCCTTCAGGGCAGGTATCCATGGCCAGGGCTGCTGCAGGCTCCTGAGCAAACAGAAAACAGGGATTCTCCATGGATCTGGTTTAGGCACTACAGGTGAGCGACTGGAGAGATGGAGGCTGTGTCACCCCAGCAGACAGGGACTGCAGTGACTTCCCATGAGTGTAGCACAAAAGCTGAACTTGATTCATCAAGTCATACAGCTCTTGCCCTGCTCCTTGGGCTCCTGGAGCTAACTTCAATCACTACGGGCTCCTGGAGCTAATTTCAGTCACTGTCCCCATGCACTGAGATAAAACAAATTTTTCAGGACTGTCCAAGGTTCAGTGGAAAAGCCCCTTCCCCTTCACCCCCACATGCTTAAAGTACTGCTCAGATTGGACAGCCTTGTGTTTAAAGTCAATCCCAGCCCCCAGCAATGCTCGAGCCCTCCAACCCTGGCCTCTGCTTGTCCCCGAGACCTTCATTCCTGCCACTAGGGGAGAGAAAGGGGGTGACACACCGGGTGGAAGAGCAGACAAGGCAGCAAGGCACAGTACATGTTAAATATCTTTATGAAGTCCATCTTATTTACATGGGTACAGAATCACTTTACAGAAGTTTAATCGGGAGGCAATGCGTGCTTTATTTCAGCAAATTAAGAAGGGCAGGACTACAGCATGTCCCTGTTTAACTGGTGTTTAACTGATTAGTAATGTGGGCTGATGGAACCTGCACGGTATCACAAACACAGCAGGCTACAGTAACCATGGGATACTCACTGCAAGAGCTCAGCTGCATCTGGAAGGAGTGATCCACCTCACTTGCACTCTCACACATGTAAAATAACGATGCTTTGACCAATCCTTTATGCTACGGGTGTTGCACTAAGGTAATAAAAGATTTTTGACCCCAACTGGCAGAGGGCTCAGTGATCGACTTGTACCAGTTCAGAAGCGACAGCAGTTGTGTGGTAACTTTAGTTATTTGGGGGATAAACCTGAGGCAAAGTGCAGATTCCATCACTGCTCTGTGCAGGCAATCAGCAGGATAGAGAGAGCCCAGGGCTGCAAGGGAGCCAGGCCAGATGGGCTCGGACAAGGCCCAGCCACGGGGAGATTCCACTCGGAGCTGTGCAGGGCAGCAGGGCTGTCGTGAAGACAAGGTTAGACCTCCCTGACCCACCACATCTCCCAGAGAGTTCACCAAGCACATCTGGCATTCCAGAGGACACCTGAGTGAGCAGCTGCTGGGCTTGGGCTCCATACAGCAAACTGCTGCTCTCTGCTGGAATATTTATTTCACATTTCCTCTGGTTTGGATTCTAAATAATAACTTTAACTTTCACCAAATAAGCTTCCAGCAGCAGTAGGGTTGTGGAGCAGCCTCCAGAGAGCCACACTTGTGCAAAGCTGGCGTTTTCCTTCACTGCCAGTTCCTGGGACAGTGGGTGGGTTTTGTCATGACGAGTGTTGGTGCCTCGGTCGTCCATGGCCTCTCCAGCTGGGATTCTTGCTGTGCTGCTGACTGACATCCCGTGTTCTCCAGAGCCTGGCTGCCAGAAAGATTCACCCCCAACTGCACGGATGAGCTGCTGCTGCTGGCTCCTAGTTTCCAGTAGAACGCTTCCCTGTAGTCAAAGTGAGAGGAAGGTTAAGATTTCCTGGCTATATCAGCACACAGCCACTTATGGGAACACCTCCCCTCCTGACCTGCTGTCACACTGTCAGCCTTACAGCACAGCCAGGTTTGAAGACTACAAAGATGCAAAGCTGAGCCCCTGGAATCCAAGACTGTGTCTCCTGTAGGTGATTCCAAGTCTCAGTGCTCCCTCACAACAGGTCAGCACCAACTGAAGGCACCTGAGTTACACTGCAGTGATGCATGGCAGGGTTTGCTGTGCTCTGTGACAAAGGTTGGCTCCTCCCTGGTGCTGTAAGCCCATAGCAGGGGTGAATCCAGCCCGAGCGTGCCAGCACCAGTGGCTCTGCAGCCCAGGATTTGTGTGGCAGAACCCAGTCCCAGCAGGACCAGCTCATGGGAACACACTCAGTGCTTGGAACGGGGCACAGCTACAGCAGCAGAGCTGCAGGGGAGGCCAGCCACCTCCCCAAGGGTGCACCCAGCATCTGTGCTGCTGTTTGCTGCAGCAACAATGCACTTCAATCCCTGCCTTGTTGCTCCAGGTCCCAGGGGACAACCAGGGCTGTGCACACCAGGGCTGGAAGGCCTGAGGCTAAGTGAGAAGCAGTGCTGTGCTATTGTGCTTCCACCTCCCAAGAAGTGTTCAGTGTGGGGGAAAGACAACGGTGAAACACAAGAGGCCTCCTACCTCGGATGGGGTGTCAGGAGGTAAACATTTTCTTAAGTTTGGAAAGGAATCCCTCCTTGTTCTCCTCAGCCTCAGGCCTATCCCCGCCTGCAGCAGCGCCAGCCGTGGCCCTGCCACCTGGACACAAACAGCAAAGGGCCGCAGTCAGAGACATCTCCCACCAGGACCAGAGGGGTGTTTCAGACAGGGAATGGCCAAGAGAAGGCAGCTGGTTGTGCTGCACCCTCACGTCCAGGGCTGAGAGCCACAGGACTGGAGCCCTTGCAGTGGGAGCACTGGAGAGCCTGGACGCCAGAGGTAGAAAAGCCAACCATGAGCTCAGGGACTGAGCTGTTCCCCTCTCCCCAGCCCTCCAACTGGCAAGGGAATTCTCGTGCTGCACAACTGAGTCAGGGACCCCACAGGCTTGGAAACAAGTACTTGGAACTGAGAGTCTGCCACTAAAACCAAGCGGCGAACTTGATCACAGCCAGCCAGGACTTCACAGGGTTAAAAAAGCTACACTGGTGGTCCCTGAAACAAGTTCTTCCTGTTTCAAGGTTGTGTCCTTGCAAAGCAGTGCAAAGCCACACCAGGAGCCTGACTAGTGTCATTGCAAGCAATGCTCAGACAGTATCAAACAGAAAATTAACTCGTGTAGAATGAAAAGAGCTGCAAGTATTTCAGATCAGCTGTCCAAACAAGGAATGTTAAAACTGCTCGGTATGACCAGGTCCTGAGAAGTTGTTTGTCCCTCCAGAAGTGGCTATAACGAGAACAAAGGAGACCTCTTTGCTAATCTGCTTATTTCTAGAGTAAAACCATCAATAACAAGATGCCAAACGCCCCCTCAATCTTTCTTTGTGCACAGAGAACACGGAGTCTGGCACTCCCCATGGTCCCAGGGCTGAGTGCCGGCTCGGACTGATGCAATGGAATGAAATCCCGAGGCAGGACACGCCTCCCTCAGCACAGCCTGGCTCTGCACTGCAACCTACTGGCGTTTTAACCCACCTTGCTGCTTCATCATGGTAAAAACCAGCAGGTTTGCTTTTTAAAAACATTAGTTTGAGGAGTCTTTTTTTTTTTCCTTTGGCACATAAATGCCTTTAAAAAGCTGGAATAGAGATTCAGTGCTCAGAGCTCTCTGCCCTTCCCCCAAAGCTGACAGTAATATGAGAAAGACATAATTTCTGTGTTAGGAAAGCACTGTAAAACAGAACATTGGGAAGTATTTGGCAGAAGCTGCATTCTACTACCCTCACTTAAGCCTGTATTCCTCACACTTTGGCATGTACGAGAGCAGACCCGAGCTCCTGGGATCATGCAGCAGCTCCAAAAGGCTCTCACCTCTGCCTAGTCATAAATGCCCTGTTTGGTTTCAAACCAAAACCAAAATCCAACGGGCTTTAAGAAGTTCATTGTTCCAATTAAGCAAAGAAAAAACTTTTACAGTAGTGAGAGACAAAGCTCCTTCCTTACTATTTTACCATGTGTTGTACCTTTTTTCTGCTGCCTCTTCCAAGCACCTCACACCTGAAACTTAAAACACAATTGCTAAACCTCAATTTTCCATCTGGAGCTGGAGGGCAGCTTCACAAAGCTCCCAGCTGCCTTCACTCCTCCATCGTGCTGGACACTGTCCACTGACCAGAGCTGACACTGGCACCAATGGATGCTCCTACCCCAGGTTTCCCCACAGGCACAGAGCTCAGCCTGGCAGCAGAAACCACCATCAGCATTCCAGGGAAACAGCCCTGCTGTGCTCAGAAGCACACTGGTTCGGGATCACACAGGAAATCGGCCTGAAGCACATTTGCTTTTCCTGCCTCTGCCACCAAGGCAACTCCTGGCACAGGGGAAGCAGGGAGCAGGAGGCATTCATCAGCACAGCTTGTCTGGATGCTGGAGTACTCAGTGCCTGCTCTCTGTTCACACATGGATTTGCCCAGTAAGTACTGGAACAGAGCTTCCTGGGAAGAGGCTCCCTCCCTGCATTGTGCTACAGCCTGTTAACATCACACCGGAACTATTCCCGTAACACCGGGCTGTGCTGCCACATGGCCTCATGGTGACCCTGGCTCACCTTGCTCCCCAGGAATGCTCTGCACTCGCACAGCAGCTCCCAGGGAGGGGCAGGAATTCCCCCACTCACCTGACGCTGTGTTGGTGACCCCGTTCACGGTGCCGTCCACGTCGGCCTCGTCCTCGGCGTAGCTCATCATTAAGGCTCGCTGGCGATCTGTCAGCCTCCTGTGGCACCAGGACATGGGGGTGAGGGATGGCCTGGGGACAGGGGGCTCACAGCCCTCCCAAACCTCCCCCAGCAGCACCCATGAGAGGCAGGGACTGGGGTACAATGTGCAGGAATGCACCAGGAACCCCAATGGTACTTGTAAAATGAGCCATCTGGAAGGAATGATCTATAAAGAGGTCTCAGGGGAAGAGGAGGGACAGGACCCACTGCATTTCACCTCATGGAATTTTCACAATTTCTAAACAACATTTTTTGCAAAAAAGTTTTTGAGATTTCACAGGAACTTGTTTTAGCTCTACTTACTGAGGAACTTTTATCTTTATGTGGATGTAGTGGTCTCCGTAGCCGTAGCTGTTGACCTTGGGAATGCCTTTCCCACTCATTCGAATTCTCTGGTCTGGCTGAATACCAGGGGGTATCTACAAACACGCAAGTGTCACATTTATTACTCTAATTAAACATTCATATAATAATTACACATCTATAAAAATTATCTACTTCTCCAACAAGCTTTAAAGTAAGATGGGAGAGCTCTTTGGGACACGTCCCAAAGCTAAGCCAGTAGTGATGGAAAAGCTTTTAAAGGAATAAGTAAAGAACCTGACACAGCCTCTAGCCCTCGGTTGGGATTTGTCCAGCAATCCCTTTCCCTGTCCCTACACAGTGACAGGAAAGGAGCTGTGACCAGGCAGGTCACAAACTACCCAAGGCTCAATCCTGAAGGAGTCTGAAATGCAGTACTGGCAGACTTAGGAGATTTTGCCCACCTTTGCAGCAAAGCAGAAGCCTCTGCTGTGCCCCATTGATTCATGCCCAGTACATTGGTACTCACTGTGATGTTGATTGTCTCATACAAGCCTTGACACCGGGCTGTGCCTCCCAGCACAGCCTGAGCTACTGAGATCAGGAGATCCGAGTGGATATCGGCTCCGTTTCGTCGGAACACAGAGCTCTTCTGAACCTGGAAGGCAGCAAAATTCCAAACAGCAGTGAGCACACCATGTTGTCCTCCTAAACTGCTCCCAGGGGTCTCAGGGAAAAAAAAAAAAACATCTCCAAAACTGCATGGCTAGGAACTGTGAGTTAATATTTGGTCTTCTAGTAAAACACAGATCTGGATATAACCTAATTAGCCAAAGGATTGGAAGGATCCCTGCTTCCCACCGCAGGAACTCCCTCCCCTAATCCTGCTGTTAGTTTGTGCATGTCACTATGGTTCTGCAGAGGCAGACACTGCCTTGTCCAGCACCCTGAACAGGGCAAAGCCAGAAGTGAGGAGGAAATGAAGCACCTTTGCAGTGGCCTCACAAGCTGGAAGAGAATTAAACCGTCCTGCACCACTAAGAGGTGCTGAAAAACATTTTCTCCTCAACAGAGATGTGTGTGGCAAAATTCTGAGAGAAGAAGAGGCCCAGCTCCACCACAGGTGCAAAGCAGCCCCGAAGGTGGATCTGCACAAGGACTCTTCACCAGGCACCTCCCACCCCTGCCAGCAGGCAGCTCCCTCACATTTCCAAGTCAAAAACTCGAGGCATGAAAAACCTGCTCTGCATTTTGATTCACACAACCCTAAGGGCCTGGTCCTGGAACAAGCAGCAATTCTTCATGAACAGATTCAAAGTTACCCCCTTGCTACAATGCAGATCTCCTGCTGTCTCAGAAAGTTCACAGGGATCATGTTACCTCAGCTGTTCCAAAGGATCACTGCCTCTTCCTCCTCTGCCCATTCTGCAGTCCTTTCCCAGGCAGTTGAGAAGGGAACAACCAACTTAAATAATAAACCAGCTTGGGATACGTACCCTGAACGTAATGAAAATTTCCTTCTTCCCCACAGGCATCCGAACTGTCTGCCCGTCCTCAACACCTGCAATCAGAACAGGAGGGAATGTGACCCTGGGTTACAACCCACGTGTGACACACATACCTACAACTCTTGCCAATCCCAAGAGCTGGCCACCACAGCTCAAAGGACGAGGGGTCAGCACGTTTGTACCTCTGAGGTGATCCCTATGCCCCAAACAGGCTTGTTACTTTGATATTTACAGAATTCTTTACAGAAATGTATTGAATTAAGGAACACAGCAGCCTCCACAAGCTGCAGGAAAATGACAGGCTGCTCACCCAGGGTGGTCTCAAAGAAGCAAGTCTTAGTCCCACCACTGAATTCTCCTCTCTGGTGAGGAAGGCCATCAGCACACCGCTCTGAGCCAAGCCAAGGCTTTCAGGATTCCCACCCTCTCCCCAAGCTTCATGAAGGACAAATGAAAGACCCACGGCAACAAAACCTTTGGAGATTCACTCTTCAAAACCTGCCTAGGAGGACCCAGGCAAGAACCAAAGCTTAGGAAGAGCAAAGCAAACATTTACATCCATGGCCAAAAGGTCCATCTCATCAGTAGTCCCTTCCATTGCCAAAGCTCTCAAGCTGCTTTGCTTTGAAGACCATTTCTCTGCAGCAAAACCTCTTACGCTGCTCCTCTATTTGTACCTGGCAGTGGCAGTAAACAACTAGAGTTCTTTAAAAAGAGCAGCAGACCAGTACAACACTGACCAGCTGGCACAGGAACCATCACTGTCTTCTTCTGCTTGGTCTGCCCCGTGCCCCGGCACAGGACGCAGGGCGTGGTGATGATGGAGCCGCGGCCGCCGCAGCGCCGGCACGTGGAGCGCATCACGAACGGGCCCGTGTTGATCGTCTCCTGGGGAGGGACAAACACACAACCAGCACTGAGATGGTACTGTTCACACAGCTCTAATCATAGACACACACCCTGTCAGCACAGGGCTGTCCTTCAGCAAGGGCTGGAGCAGAAAGCTGGCCCTGAAATCCAGCTGCCATTGCATTCCAATTTCCACTGATACCACCACTACTGCGAGCAAGTGCCACGTGGTGGGGGGAAGGCAAACACACCACCCGCCATGGCTAGGCTTTAACGCACAAGCAGGAACAAAGCTCCTTACACTGCTACAAACATCTGTGTTCTGATGAATCCAAGGACAATCCACTTACATGAATTACTGCCAGTGCCCAGGAAAACCTTATGATGACTAAGCTCTGGACTGAACTGGGAAAGCCGCCCACCAGACTGAAGCACACAAAGAATCAGATGCATGGAAACCCAAAGCCTGCAGCTCCATCATTACCTGCATCTTCTTATTTTATGATTACCCTTGGGTTATCACCACCTTCCTCCACCCCCCAAGTCAAAAGATCTCCATTTATTGCCCAAGGAATGTCAGAGCTGTGACATGATATTCATATGGTTTATGGTATGTACAGTAGCAGAGGATCCAGCCTGAAGGCTCGTGCTTTCAGCTGGGCACAGCACTTTAACACAAAGAAAATCTTCCTAGTGCCTATTAACATCAAGCTGACATTAACTCGGTTTTACCTGAGATAAGCTGATGAGCGTGGTGAGACTTTTTCACCATGAAGGGAAGTGACTCTCCCCAAGAAGGGAAAGCACAGCAGAACTGGTGTCCTCCTCAGCACTTACCATGCCTGTGCCATTGCAGTAGTGGCAGCGCTGAGCTTTGGTGCCAGGTTCGTGTCCTTTGCCATCGCAGCGCTCACAGGAGTCCTGGATGTTCACCACAATCTCCTTGTTAACACCTTTTGCAGCTTGGGTGAATGTCAGTTCCATGATATACTGCACAGGAAACATGGAGATGGAGCCATGACTGAGGTGTGACGAGGTCTTAAGGACACTGAGAACAGTTTAGGCTAAATACCAAACAATGCTTAAAATAGAAGTCATCAGTAAAGGTGACTGATCAGAAGAGGAAATTCTCCTTATAAGAAAAAGGTCACATTTAGTAAAACCAGGAGTAGCGAACACCAAACACTTCTGAGGGCAACACATGAGCCATCAACACTTAAAGGAGCATTTAGCTGCAGCGCAAAGAATAAGACGGATTTCATTTTATTATGGGCCTCACTGCAAAGTGAAGCTAATTAAGTTGCAAAATTAAGCCAATTAAGCAGCCAAATGTATTGCTGGAAGGCCTGGTTTATAGTTACAAGGCATTTTGTGGGTTTAAGCATTACAGATCAAAGCAGGTATATGTAAATCAACCTGCAGCAGAAAAGATGCCTCTACAGCGATGGAACTGCTCAGTCACACTGAGTGGTGTCAGCAAACACCAGAGAAGTAGCTCAAGCCCAGAAAAAATATCCTGTCTGGAGGTGTGGGTTGTGTTTCTGCACAGCTTAGGGAAACTATGAGACTCTCCCTCCATGGCCTTGGACACTCACACACTGACATTCCCAGAAATAACTCCGTGCTGAGGCTCTCGCTCCCAGAGCACTCTGGGACAGAAGCTGGGGAGCGACACTGGTTTGAGTTTCCCATTTCACTCCTAAATAAAGGCTCCTACCTCCTGTGGCTGGTCAAAGACACTCTGAAAATCACCGAAAGGGGATCCTGAGAACTCCCCAAAGATTTTCCTGAAGAGCTCCTCAGGGTCGATGGAGGGGCCGCTGCTCCAGTACTGCCGCCCCGCCCCAGCCCCGGCCCCGGCCGCGCCAGCCTCGAAGCTCGCCGTGCCATAGGCATCGTACTGCTTCCTCTTCACCTCGTCACTCAGCACCTGGGGGCAATGAAAGGGGCCATCAGGGGGTTGGGGATCCAGGAGAATCCCTGGCTCTGCTCTCAGACGTTCCTGCGTCAAGAGGGCTCACCCAGCTCACAGCACCACGGGATTAGGGACAAGCTGCTGCTTCCCGGGTGTCTCTTGGCTCATCACCAGAAAAATGACAAGATCGTAGTAATTTATAAAAAGCAGGAATCAATTATAGTAAGCAGCTGATCATTATTATATCGGCTGAAGCGTGATGGAATCAAAAAACAGAGCTGGGGGAGCACAGTGAAAGTCCCTCTGTTTCAAGCAGCACCTGACAGGTGTTTTATTTGATTATTTAAACTGACAATAACTCCATGGAAGTGACATCCATGCCAGTCACTGCTAAGGAAGGGCAAAACTGGAAGAACCCAAAGCAGCTAAATCAGATACTTGGACCAAGTAATTTCTTGGGACAGAGGTGCTCCAGAATGAAGTGCATCAAAAAACAGTCATGGTTTTACAAGAAATATTTGCCTCATCTACCCTCCAATCTTTCCTCCTTCTCATTACAATAAAATCTTGCTGTTACCTCGTAGGCTTCTGCCAGCTGAGAGAACTTCTCCTTCGCTTTGGGGTCGTCCTTGTTTGTGTCAGGGTGGTATTTCTTTGCCAACTAAAAATCAAAAAGCAACTATTAGGGACAGGCAGGAGTTATTTACTGTAGCATACCTCACATGCCAGGAAAAACACATCAGGTAGAGCCTGGCATTCATTAGGTGCATTCCAGGGACCTAAAACCCTTCATTTTCCTTTATCAGCCCAAAACAAGGAACTACAGAAGCTGTTCCTGATCTTCTCAGCAATCCCAGATGCTTCTGGAAGGAGACACGCGATGGCAGCGCAGGCAGAGCACGCTTTGGAACAGATCCCCAAGGCCATGTGCTGTGCTTCCCCACCGCTACCTCCCCTTGTCTCCAGCGGCTCCAAACACGGGGATCTCAAGGATTAACTTGTTCCCCGCCACACCGCAGGGGCAGTGGGCAGCCGCGGCTGCTCTCCCTGCCCGCGGGGCCCTGGCAGGGCCGGTCCCGGCGCACCTGGTAATAGGCCTTCTTGATCTCCTTCTGCGTGGCGGTGCGGGGCACCCCCAGCACCTGGTAATAGTCCTCCTTGGCGCGGGCCGCGCTGCTGTGGAAGGCGGCGGCGGCGGCGGCGGCAGCGCGTTTCGTCCCTGCGGGAGAGGAGCGAGAGGGGCCGCCATGAGGGCCGGGCCGGGCGGAG